>JAQQZR010000001.1:17109780-17123751 GCA_030068235.1 Notoglanidium macrostoma | reverse complement strand
CATAAAATTGTAAAATTTCTCAGTTTAAACATTTGTTATGTTATCTATGTTCTGTTGTGAATAAAATATTGGCTCATATGATTTGAAAGTCTTTTAGCTTTAGTTCAGATCAGAGGTGTTGGGAGAGGTGAAAACTTGAATCTGTGCATGGTACTGGGTCAAACGAGCCTTGTGGTCAGAGGGTCGGAAACCAATGAAACCATAACTGTAGTAAATAATATGTCAAAATAGCATGCCCCTTCGGCACTGGAGCTATAATGGCGTTTAAGAGCAATGCAAATTGTACGGCAGGCATACTTTATCTATTTCTTGGCTGAAACGTTACGTAAAGCAGAAAGAATTTAAAGCGTTATATTTCTTCCAATAAGTGCAAGCATGTCATAAACAAGTCAAAGGTTATAGGGCTGCATTCCTGTTTCAGGTGAAGCCTCTTTCAAGCACAGCCCAGGTATTTCTCAAGATGTCCAAATGGCATGAACGAGGCTGATTTATACTTGCAAACAGATGACTGGCCTTCCTCCCCAAGCACTCTTCTAAGAAGGAGAAGTATCCCCTGACTGTGCTATTGAGTGTTTAGGGTTCCCTGAAGCGTATCTTGACATAGAGCCATGTTTAGGCATGAGAAGAGCCAGCTGGGTGAGGGAGAGCCTGAGGGAGGTAGGAGTGTGTTGCACTATGAGAGATCTATTAATGGGTTTTGTCTTGGGGCCAACTGGGCAGAAGTGGAAAAGCCTTGGCCCTCACTGCAACTGGGTTCTACCATGATTTCAGTGGCATTAACAACTATCTACGAAGGATTTCAGATATAATATTTTTTGTCTAGTATCTGTCTAGTATCATCAAGCTGTGGTAACTGGACTGTAAAATTGGCCATTGGGAAAGCTCTACTTTCTCACCATTCCTTGACTATCTTCTGTAGAACTGATAATGAACCCCCCTCAATGAGCGCCGAAATGTCTTCAATATTATATCAAAATCCTTGTGTTTCTTCTTACAGACACTTGCACAGGATGAATTAAAGGAAGCTTGGCAGTTACTTTAATGGACCATTCCAGGATACTAGAAAGTCCTGTAGGACCTGCAGGTGGCCCACTGCCAGTTAATTTAGATGCAATGCACAATACACACAAAGGCTGTAATGGGTCCCCTGAGTAAACCTGATTTAGATCAGCTCAACCTGATCTAAATATGAATTCCTGGAAATCTGACATTTGTACTGACACATGAAGTAGTCTGTCAGAATTTGTTGTGGCCACCAAAAATGACCAAAATTGAGTGTTTCATCCGGTAATATACAGTCTCCTCCAAAAATATTGGGAGTTGTAAATATCAGGAAATAAAAGCTGAAATTCTGATCTCATATTCATGTTTTGATCACATACCCAAATGGCTTTAGTGTATAGCAAAAATCATAGAATTGGCCTTGCTGTTCCAATACTTTCGGATGGGACTGTGCCATCTATTAATTATGAAAACATAGGTGTATTGTATTGCATATTAGGTTACTTTCTAACTTTGCCTTGATGTTTGCCAGCAAAAATCATGTGGGATAAGGAGCCAGTTTAACACATTTGGTGGTAAAAAACCAAGTCTTCCTAAAGAGGTCTAAAACCTAGGTGTGATTTTTTTTCACACCTTGAAATGTCTTAGCCAAATGGACATAATACTAATCAATTCAGTTTGTAACCCGATACCGGCTGTATTATACCTATGATGCTTCAGTGCCATCACATCATCATTAAAACAGACAACTGTGTTTAAACAGATGACAGCAGACAGTGGTAAAATATTTTAATAATCCAATTAAAAAGCATTAATCAAAAAAACGGTCTGATAGACAGATCTCATTGAATAACTCCGCAATTATTTTCCCAACAATGTAAGAGAGGGTGAAGTGATGATAATGATGATGATGCTTGTATTTAAACCCTGCAAGTGACTTGTAAGTAAGGTGAAGAAATGGAGACTGAAGTGGATGAAGCTAATCATCAGAGTGATATCTCATTCCCCATTGTGAACTTATAATTCTTAAAAAAAAAAAAAAAATCAGTAATGTTTTTCTATAAGGTTAAGGCTACTTTCTGTGGAACTGGAATGGAATCTTTAAATCCAATTTTTATGCTTTGCTTTCCTTTGCTTTACTTTACATTGATAAATGTTCAAATAAGACACCAAATTCAGTGCTGGAAAGATTGTATTTTCCAGAACTACATATAAGATGTAGAAATATGACCATGTTTTATATATATATATATATATGAATAAGAAATGAGAGTTACTCCAGGTTACGATGGATCTCCTGGCAAGATGCCCAGTGGAAAAAGGGTCCGTCTTAGTGGGTGAAGAGTCACGCCTAGTACATTTTGTGCAGCTCTGCTGAACATGACAGAGGTCATTACACATCTTCAGGCACTCACAAGAGGGCACTGTTTCACTACAATGAGGATTTTCAAGAAAAAAAACAGTGAATAGAAAGCAAAAGTATATTTAGCTATTGTGGGGGAAGAAACCTAATACTTTGACATACCTTTACTAGGTAACAGTTCATTAAAATGTGATGTGTTTGTTCCATTATATTTACTGAAATGGGTCAGTTGGTATTTCATTTTTTTTTATCAGTCTCCAGAACAATTCTGTCTCTTTCCCCCCTTAATTGTCTGCCGTTACACTGTTACTAAAGACCCATGTTTGCTTTACAGGAAAGAAGAAATTATAAAAAAAAACCAGGATGAAACATTTTGAACCACATTGTCTCTTTAATCACCCTTTAATCACTGTGGAACAAAGCTGTCATTGTCTGAACTGGACAACTGTAAAAGGTCTGAACATCTACTGTGCATTTCCTCTGCTTTGGATCAAGCAGTAATACATAATACAAAAGGAGCTTGGTCAGACACTGCTCCTCTGCTCATCATCACAACCAAAAATCTAACAAACGAATGCTTTAGACATCATAAATACTTGTGCAGAAACCTATAGTTACAATAGCATAGGACAGGAGAGGGATGATCAATCGGTGCCTTCATGGTATGCACGGTATGTATATACTGATCTCAATAATGTACATACTGAAATAGAAAATAAATGCCCAAATTAAATACGTTCTTTTTAAAAATACTGCAACAGACATGAGCATGAAAAGAAAATGCACGGCAATATCCTCCTTCCCTTTCCCACCACATACAGACTTCACACCACCCATACAAAAAGGTACCAGAGTTTATACACCTATGACATTGCATATTAAAAAATACTGCCTCTAAAATGGCCTGCAAACTTCAATCACATCAACGCCATTTTGTTATTCATCTAGTCATGTTATTAATCTAATACACACTTAAATCTGATTAAAAAAAAATCTGTCTATATAGAGATGTATATGTATGTGTCTGTATATTAACTCTGTTTTAATTATTTCTAGGATAAAAGGTCTCAGCTGTGCAGCAACATTCGGGGGTTCAGAGGTCCATGCTCCTGGAAAGTAATATCTTCTGTTCACTTTCTGCAGTGTATGCAAGATAAAATATAACAACCAAAGATATTCACATTCCAAGAAGATGATTTTAGTGTGTAGTATTTTTGTATTTTCTTTCCATGTCAGGGTTCATATACGTTCAGGATGGCAGCACAGTAGAGCTCAGAGCATAGAAGAAAAGCAGTTAGCACGCGACATAGCTTTGGTACAGATCGATATCTTGTCTGTCCTCCAGGCAGAGATTCCCGACGACAGCTGGAAAACATCTACTGAGATGTACACATGTGTGGTTGAATGATATTTAATACAATAGAGATATGTGTCCTTTCTGTCTTTCATGATTTCTAACTACAGCTCCCTTTTCAAGCATCCTCCAAGTGCACATTGCAAAGGGGGAAAGAGCAGCAACGGGGGCAGAAAGCAATTAAAAACTCTGCCCTGCAAAGCAAAAGATCCCTGGTTCCCCCCTAGACACGTCCTCCTATGAGCACTGAACATAACCAGGAGGAATGAACATGAGGGTGACGTCTAATAAAATCCCGAGGTCATTCTTCTTCCTCGTCCTCCTCTCTCAGTTCAACGACGTTGTCTATCCGGCGGCCAGAGCGCACCTCATTCATAGGAGCTGAGTCCTCACCCTCGATGGTCACCTCGCCATCACAATCTTTCTTTTTCTGGGAAGAGGAAATTTTTAAAACTGTTAAAACCTTGCTTAAAAAAATCAAACAACATGGTCGATGTAGGAATGGAACAGTGAGGAATGCTGAATGAGGAAAGTTCATTATATTAATTACACATCTAGCCCCCCAGAATTATTGACGAAAATAAGCATAAATTAATGTATAGACATAACATGCAATAAGGGATCATTTGAGCTCCAATATACAGGGAACAACACAACGCAGATGGCTGTTACCACCTGACGTTGATTAATGTCCTTTAAAAACACATCCTGTTGTAATATGTAGGCACATAAGCATATAGAGTAAGTGTGTTATTCCATCTGCACATCAGTGATTTTTAGTTGATCAATGAAAGACATGTCACACTTTTTAGCCATTTATTTACCATATTTAATATTATGGAACATCTAAAGTCCACAAGTTCCTGTTAACACTTAACTTTATAGCAGCTACAGTGGATACAAAAGGTCTACACACCCCTGTCAAAAAAGGATTTCTGTTCAAGTTTTGTTTTGTGATGATCATGTCAGAACCTTTAATGCCATATAGCAACCAACAAAATTAAAGTGAAAAACAAATAGAAACTTTTAGGGAGGACATATTAATTGAATTTTTTTACGTTACAAAAACCTGCAATTTTTTTACAGGGGTGTGTAAACTTTTATATCCACTGTATAAACACATGTTCCCTCGCTTGCTTTCTTTTAATGCTGTCCCTTGAAGTTAAAAAGAAAAAAAACCTACGACTTGTCATGTTATTGAGAAACTAGAATGTGCAAAGTCCTCTCTCCTAAAGACTTTCCTGTGTCTGGAAACTTACTGAGAGTTACAAAGCAATAACACCTGAGACATCTTCAATAAATGCTAAACTCCTTTTAGAAAGCTTCACCAAATCAATGATTATATTTACCTTTGTTAAACAAAAACATGTTTTTAATCGGTTCATTATTAGTCTTAGATTACATAGCATATCTGCCTCCATATGGTACTATGAAAATGATACTATATTAGAAGAATTAATAAACAATTAATACATTCATATAAACCTACGATTTACATTACAGCCGGAATTACTGTTAAAGATGCTGTTATAGAAAATTAATCAACAGCATCTGACTTGTGAGTTCAATAGTGCTGTGAAACAAGATACATTATATATTTTAAGAAATGTTCTCCTGCTCCTGTAAAACATTTTCACATATATCCTTATAATTACAAATCCTTATAATTCCAAGGTCGTGATCCCAAAGGTGTTGGATTCAGATGTGGTGACTGGGAAGGCCATTCAAGAACACTGAACTCATTGTCATCGTCATGAAACCAGTTTGAGACGACTTATGCTTTGTGACATGGCGCATTATCATGCAATAGGTAAAGGTAAATTGTGGCCATGAAGGGATGCATAGTCAGCAACAATATTCAAATAGTCTGTGACATTCAAGTGATGATTGATTGGTATTAACAGCCCAAAGTGTGCTAAGAAAACATTCCCCACACCATTACACCACCTCCACCAGCCTGGACTGTTAACAGAAGGCAGGTTGGGTTCATGGATTCATGCTGTTGGTAATAACCCTGTGTGTGGCTCAGCGGAAATCAAGATTCATCAGATCAGGCTAAGTTCTTCCAGTTTTGGTGAGCCTGTGTCCACTGCACATTTTTTTCTCCATTCTGAAGGTGAACATTACCTGAATCTGTGGGCCCGTATCTGTATGATCTTATGCTTTGCACTGCTGCCACACGACTGGCTGATAAGATAATTGCATGAATGAGTAGGTGTACAGTTGTTCCTAATAAAGTGTTCTGTGAGTGGATGTGAACGTGCTATACCAAACATGTATTACACACTGAGCTCCGATCTCACAGGAATTGCAGGAGCCTGTTCTGGATGTGTGGCAAAACGCATTTAAGCTCAAGTCTCCTTCATTAGTATTGATAGACACTTGCACATGGGGTAACAAACTGGCTTTAAGAATAGCTAATGAAATGAAATAAGGGCTATGAATTACACAGCACAGAGCTGAAATAGCAAATAAAGGTCATTATGATGATTACAGTCATGGATTCTCTTAAGATTTGGCGGTACCTCACCTGTTTCCGGTAGACATAGCAGGCCGCAATCGCTACCATTGTGGACTCTCCGAGGAAACCAGCTAAGAGGGATCCAACCCCGAGAGTAGCTCCATGCACCCTGAAGTGTACAAAGCTTGGAGTTACTGACAGCTCTACAACACTGATAATCTCCAAGGTCAGAGATTAAATCAAGAATCAAGAAAACTGTAGCCACGCTCTTGGTGTACATGAGCCAAAGGTTTCGCAATGAATTTTTGATACATCAACTAGGCATATATTTGCTTTAATGGAGGACTAAATTCATATCTATTTAATATATGTTCCTCCTTGAAAAGTATACCAGTTATACTTAAATATTTGGTTTAAACTGATTGATTGGTAGAGAAAATATTTGATCAATAGCCAGTTCGGTGAATATAAAACTGACATTATTTGAAATACAGCGGATAAATGGAAAAGACAAAGAAGCACTCTTCCACTGGAGAGGAGCATTAATCTTGAGAAAGTACAGGAAGAAATACTCTCTATGCGGATTTTATTAATTCAAAAATGACTACTACATAAATTAAAAATGAAAATCATTTTTATGTACCGACAGTGGTAATTCACACATAATCTGACCAGTGATTTAATTATTAAAGCATTACTAGCATTGCAAAATACGGTGCGGAAAAGTTTTCATTTTAATACGTTTATTTGTAAGACTGATGTTGAATCACTGCATGTGATGTTCATTCATTCATCTTCAGTAACCGTTTCATTCTGTTCATGGATGAGGTGGATCCGGAACCTTGTCTGGTTACATTGGGCACGAACATGAATACACCCACCATGCACACACACACTCTCGTTCACACCTAGGGGCAATTTAGCATAGCCAATTCTGCTAGCATGGGAAGAAACCCACATGGACACTAGGAGAACATGAACATACAAAACACCACAAGCTCAGGATTGAACTGTAGACCCTAGAGCTGTGTCTGAAATATTTTCTGTGGACATTCATGAGTGTTTAAGTAGGAAATAAAATATAAAAGGACAGGAATTGTTAAAGGAAAAAAAAAAATCAACCACGGGGTGGTGTAATGAGTAGCAAAGGTCCGTCACCACCCTATAGTTGATTATTTTCCAGTGCACATAAAGATTTTATTCAGCTTAGACCACAGCAATCTGGCAACAATACCGATTTTGAATGTGTTAATGAACAACACATCATGCCGTTTCACCTTATAATGTTCCAGAATGTCTCTGAGATCATAGTTCTGAGTTCATAGCATTCGTTCCCTTACCGGTCTCTCGTTTTTCTCTTTCATGAAGAAATTACGATAAAGAAAGCATGGCTTGTCATGTTAAAGAGAAACCTGGAAGTGCAACGTCCTCCATCCTGAAGACGTTCCTATTCCAGAAAACTTGATGACTGTTACAAAGCACTGACACCAAAGACTCCTTATACATAGTATAAGTTTTTCTTGCTAAATAACTCATTTTAATCTATTTTTTTATTAGCCTTAGGTTATATATCCACCATACAACTCCCTGTGAAAGAGCTGTTGCTATAGAAACACTACTGTATTTGTCATGTCTACAGCTATGTACGATGTTTCCCAGGTTCCATAACAGCTCCCACGTTCAAGGTCACCCTACTTCTGATTACACACACCCGACTCACATCACACACATACACCAGAAACTATATAAGGACTCTTGTTACATGCACACGGTGCAAAGAAACACTCAGTTAATGTTTGTTCTGAACCTCCCAAGCTGTTGCTACTATGGTTTTGATCCTGTGTCTGTGTCTTTTGATTCTGCCCGTGTACCGCTGTTTGCCGATCACCTGACTTCTGCCTGCCTCTGACCAAGCCTCTGCCTCATGTTTTGTACCTGTTTGCCTGTTGATTCAGTAAAGGTCTGAATATGCACCCATGCCATCTCCTGTGTGAGACAGGTGTGCATAATTTAACCTCCAGTGAACTTGAACGTAGGAACCGTCATGGATTCTGGGAAATGGAGTCTGGAGTGGACGCCGTTGCAGTATTAGGAGGAGCAAATTAATATAAAGATATTATTTCAATTAAAGCTGGAACTTATCAGAAATGTGCTATTATAGACAATTAAACCTTCTGACCAATCAGATATGATAATTAAACAACAGTGACTTTGTGCTTAGTTGTAACATAACAAATTGCTTTTTTGTCTTAGTAAGTTGAAGCAAGAGAAAAAGAGAGGCTGGTGAGGGAATAACTGTTTATGGCTACCAACAGACAGTAAGAAATAACAGGGATTCATTTGTTTTGCTGACATTCCACAAACATAAAAAAATTTATGTCACGTCATGTTATAGTAAATAAAACAAGAGGAACTCAATGCCAAGTGTGCCGACAGGGATGCCTTCACTACAAGTCTAGTTGTTTATGTTGCTAATTTGTATGCCATCATGCTAAGGAGAATCTCAGATTAACACATGAAAGTATGCACAAACTGAACACATAACGTCTCTATCACTCAGCGGTGGAGACATAAAAATGTGGTAGCTGTGGTATAAGAGAAGTAAAACACTTCAGGACATGCGGTTATTGAAAAACAATCAGTTTCAGGTTGGTAACAGTGCCTCTGTGTCATGTCGGGTTGCATCACTGCCCCATTGTTTAGTATTTTTATATAATAGCATGCCGACAAATGTTTTTTCTTTTACTTACATAATAGTCCAGTTACATTCAACTGTTTGACTGTATCTACTGAAACATTTTTGAGCAATCAATCCACTCATTTCAATATTTCCACACAACACAACACAGAGCTGACCGTTCTCGGAAAGTCAACATTATTTAGCAGTACTAAGTTAGACAAATGTTCAGAAGAAATACATAGAAATGCGGAATGGTGGTAGGAGTTGGCACTCACCCCATGTAGGGCAGCACGATGAGGCTGGTGATGAGCACGATGATTCGCAGCACAGAGCTCGGTGCCAGGACGAAAGTTTTCTTCAGGGTCATGAGCCAGCCGGTTAGGTGAGCACGTACCGTCACTTTTCAAACAGTAACAATAAAAGCAGGTCATATTGAATTGTACCAAAATAAGCTAGACAAAGACAGATTTATTGGACTTGACTGCCATCAGACTGAATGTTACCGCCTGGTCATTTTCATTACCTGTTTTATGACAAAGGCTTGCAGAAACCAAAGGGGTTTCACATTATCCAATCATAATGAGATCTAATATATCCACAGGCCAAGGCACAAAAATGATTAAGGGCACAAGTATATTACAAGTCTATTTGCACATACACCGTCGTCACACCAGGCTAAGCTTGCTTTTAATATATGTTATCTTGCACTTTATTATAGTATGTACAGATTCAGCATCTGTTTTATTTTTTTATTGTACTATTTAACTATTATGATCCTCATTCTCTTTATTTCTTTAGTATATTGTTCTCATAACCCACGGAGTGTACCGGGCTACATTTCACTGCAGGTTGTACTTGTATAACTGAGTATGTGACCAATAAAGAATCTTGACTCTTGGAAAGTATTCACTTATCATTTAAATAGAAACGCCTTGCACATTCATGCAGTTATGCACTATTAGCCAATCATGTTACAGCACCACAACGCATAAAATCATGCAGATACAGATCAAGAGCTTCAGTTAATGTTCAATCAAACAACAGAACAGGGAAAAGGCATGTGTGGCATGGTGCTTATTGACAAATGGACTGGTTTGAGAATTTCCGAAACTTCTAATCTAAACTTCAAAAACATCCAGTCATCAAATAACCATTCTTTACAACCATGGTGAGGAGAAAAACATATCACAATGCACAACACATGGACAGTCGATAAGGCAAGAACTGGACAGGTGATGTTTTTCCAATCTTCCAATAACTGTTGAATTCCGATGAGCCTGTGTCCACTGTAGATTCAGATTCTTGTTCTTGGCTAACAGGAGTGAAACCCTATGTGGTCTTTTGTTGTTGTAGC
This sequence comes from Notoglanidium macrostoma, assembly GCA_030068235.1. Taxonomy (NCBI): domain Eukaryota; kingdom Metazoa; phylum Chordata; class Actinopteri; order Siluriformes; family Auchenoglanididae; genus Notoglanidium; species Notoglanidium macrostoma. The sequence continues at coordinate 17,113,537 of JAQQZR010000001.1, read as the reverse complement.
ACATCTGACTAAAAGGTTTGATGTTTTGTGTGCACGAAGATACCTTTCTACTCACCACAGTTACCACAGACTTCCTGTCAGTTTGAACCAGTCTAGCCATTCTCCCCTGATCTCTCATTAACACACAGAACTGCTGCTCACAGGATGTTTTTGCCATATTCTGTGTCAACTCTAGTGACTAATGTGCATCAAAATCCCAGGAGATCAGCCGTTCTGGATACAACAACTACTGAATCACATTTTTCTCCATTTAGATGTTTGATGTGACCATTACTTGTATCTACATGAAGTCATGCACTCAACTGCTACCAGATGATTGGCTGACTGGATAAACTGCATGAATTACAGGTGTTCTTAATAAAGTGGTCATTAAAATTAAAATGTCTCTCAATTCCCTTCCTGTACTGATATCTCCTCCAATCTCTCAGCCTCTCAATGCTTTATAGCTCTTTTAGTACAGTTACTAACGTGAATCCAGATATATACGGTAGCGCGCAAAAGTCTTGAGCAACCCTATTTTTAAAATTGACTTCAAAGATGATGAAATTAACTCTTTCCACTTAAAAGAAAAATACTACAACTTGCAATAAACAGTAATAAAGTAAAAAAAAGTCAATACTTGATGTGATGACCTTTTGCTTTTTTTCCTTAAATAGTAGTCCCAGTGTACAGTTTTGTAAGAAAATGAGCTGGTAAGATCTGGGAGAATCTGCCACAGATCTTCTGGAGACTTTGACTGTCACACTTGCTTTTTTTACATTTTTTTATAATGTTTGGAAATCTAAAATATTTTGTACCAACACGATTCAGAATTCATACATTAAATATCTATAACAAAATTTGTACTAAAAAATAGGGTCACAGTACTGTATGTGCCAGGGAAGGATCTTTACAACACTGCACCAAATGACCTATTTTTGGTTCCTGATACTTTAGCCACAATAAACACAAACATCCTTTCACACGATGCTGAAAATTTATGGTGGATTTTTTTTTTTGGTTCTCTGTGGCACCAATAAAATGGTTATATAATGATTCGCAATCTAACATTAAGTGAAACTTTTGTAATAAACAAAACCTGTTACTTGAAATGTATTTTTGTTGCGTTGTTCATATTACAATTGTAACTTGAAAATAAACCTTTTACAGATTAATTTAATGCAACATCGACATTTCTATCACTGTTTTATAAACTCCTTGTAATGCTACTACAAATCTCCCAGCTTGGAAACCAAAAGTTTTTTTAATTTTTTTTTTAATAGCATCACTCTAAACAATCTTTCTGTTACTCCCTGTGCTCAAGTACCTGTGTCCATGTCCCTCTGCGTATGGGACACCTGAAAATACACAGTGTGCTTTCTAGAGCTTGTTATGCTCCTTAGTACTCTCCTTTTGGTCTCAGTGACGTAGTGTTTGGTGTAAAAGCAAAAATATTTTAAATATTTTTCCTAATGTCAGTTGCCAGATGCATATATTCACTGATGATGAATTTTTTCTACCCCTTTTTTTCTGTCTCTACTCCTACCTCCCTGGTAGATTCCCAGCATGAGCAAGGGAAATACTGTGTGATCACTGATTTGTTTCCATACCACGTTGTACCATACTGTCTGATGGGAAAGCACTTTTATTTCCTTCACACTGCTTTTGTTTGCCGTTAAATGCCCTTTGCCTTTATGATTGTCCTGTAAGTGTAACAATAATCATTGCTCCAGTGTTACAGTACGACTCCTCTGACAGCAGCTAAACTTTATTGCTAAACCTTCACTTGATTACATAACACTGTGACTCATCATGAACATTTCTGCATGGGTGAAGTGACACATCTGCTCAGAGGACAAAGTCCTGGTGTATGTTTGTTGACTCTATGGGTGACTTAGTATATAATATTTTATATATATATATATATATATATATATATATATATATATATATATGAGTGTGTGCAGGTGTATCTTAGTTGCTGTAACTGGTCTAGGAAAGAAAGAAAAGATTCGTAATGGGGCAACACAGAGCTCAGCAAAGGCATGGTCCACACCTATGATGTCCACCAGGATCCGCTCGGAGATGTGTGGTGTCCAGAACACCACGAAACATAGCTGCGTAAACACAGATCCCCAATAAAGCACTATGAAGTTGTTTTCAGATTTTGACATTATCAATCATGAGAAAACAATTTTAATAACCATAGGTCAAACCCTCACCGGCATGGCATAAAAGATGATGACGAATTTATGAAGCTTTTATTGTTAGTACACTGTTGTCCCATAATGATGCCAAGCACAGGAAAAAAGCTGAAATCCTATTGTAGATACCGCACCTGAGCTATGCTGTCTGGGACTTTTTTCCATTTTTCATTCATCACGAGTAAATCACTCAGACTCAGACTCTGAGTCAGGGTTGTAGTAGGTCCAGAGACACTGCAGTAGCTTAGCTGTGAGGGATTACAGGTTTTTAAATATTTTATTGCACTTCCAAATGCGCACTCGTGGGTGTTTCAGTATAACACATACAGCACGGCTGATTACACAGTATATGTGTCAAATAACATGTTTTGTACAATAATGATGATCATAAAAGGTCAACTGAGTCATCATTACAATTTCATATTTAACTGCCCCAAACAAATGAACGCATCCCTTAGTTTTTTTTTTTATGTCGCATTTTATTGGTTACCATGGAGGCTGCTGTGGTGAGAAACTGGATTAGCTGGTATCATGCAGTTCCCTGTTTCTGTTTCAGAGTGGTTATTGATGATAAAATTTATCAAAAACCTTTCAAGTCCAGGACAAAATAGCTCACTAGCATCATTTAACTGAAATACTATCTACAATCAGATTTCCATTTCCTTCTTTTCACCACATATTTACAATCCAGTAATTATACAATCTAAACAAATCAAATCTTAACAAAAGTGTTTTCACCACCAATGAAGCTTACTGCACCTACACTCGTGTTCCATGGACGCCGTCATGACCGACTATTGTCAGTATTGCCATGGGAATACAGTACTACCTCACAAACAAGTGCAGCGTAGCAATACTACTTTTTTACAGACCATATGGCATTTGCTTCACTTAGATGACTTGAGTAACCTGTAATGAAACCTAATTTTATGTAGCGAAGACTCTGATTGCATCTATATGATATATATATATACATATATATATATATATATATATATAATATATGAAAACATTTGACTATCAATGATCAAGTGCTTTTCTCAAGCGCTTATTGTTGCTGGGTTCTAAAAAAAATCTTCACATTCCTTCATTCTGAATGTCAAGTCTCTATTTACTTTAGAAAGGTTAGCTGAAGAGATGGAAAGATATTGAGTTGATTTCAAAGACTGATCATGGTAGCCCTGTTAGATCGCCAATAACTGGGCAAGGATCAATTTCTCCTTTGCCATTGTTGACAGTATTGCTATCGTAAGTACCGCCCCTTCTTGATTGTGATTGGTCGGTGAAAGAGCTCAGTGGTGTTCCAAATGTTTTCAACTGTAAGTGTCCTGAGCACAGTGAAAAACAAGCTGAACTGCTGTCAACGCTGAACTTCATAGGATTTGTATAGAAAATAGAAAATAAAAAAATGAAATTAGTGGACATGAAACATTTGACAATACTACTTTTACACTGCTGATATACACTACCGGTCAAAAGTTTGGACGCACCTTCTATTTCAATGTTTTTCTTTATTTGTATGACTTTAAAAGAGACTGGATAATGATGGACTGTTGTTTCTCTTTACTTAGTTG
>JAQQZR010000001.1:17056559-17081531 GCA_030068235.1 Notoglanidium macrostoma | reverse complement strand
CGTGATGCACCAGACATTGAATACAAAAGAAAATCAGGAGCAAAACACTTAATTCTGTTGAATTTAATAGCTTATGCGAAACATGAATATGACCCAATACGTTATTGTCAGTAAACATATAAATGTCTATTTCTCAGAGTTCCTACATGATGCAGTAAAACCAAACCTATATTTGTGCACACCCAGTAGGTACCTGTCACAATCAGCAACAACTTTTCAGGAAGCAAGACTTTTCAAAAACAAACAATGTTGTGCAGTGTTATATGGAAAATATGCGATAAGCAATGATACAGTCTCCTTCAAAAGTATTGGAATGGCAAGGCCAAACCTTCTTTCGAGGACATTTGGGATTGAGATGAAAAGATATGTATGAGATGAATACGAGATGATTGGTCAGAATTTCAGTTTTCTTTCTTGATATTTTCATCTAGGTGTGTTAAACAACTTAGACCATGGCTCCTTAAACCAAAATGTCTTCAGTGTACAGCAAAAACAAAAAGAACTGTGCTTGCCGTTCCTATACTTTGAGAGGGGACTGTATGTATTGCTATAAATTAAGACTACAGTATTTTAACGTGTCTGAGTGGCTATAACTCCGAACATAGGCCGTTGTGTGGCCAATATGGTTTTGTTTTGCTGATTATTTAAGTAATGCTTGTGTTATGTATGCTATTTTGACTGCTTTCCCAGGTTTATTCATTGATCAATATATGTTCAGTGCAGGAAGTGTCATAATCAGAGACAATTAGTTAGCAGAATAGTTCATTTCTGCTCTCAGAAAAGACAAATAAATAGGAGGATAGATCACTTTATTCATCCCAGAGGAAAATTCACATATTACAGCAGCATAGAGTTAGAAAATACACCAATTAAAACTAAATTAAGAATAAACATATAAGAATAAGAACATTTCAATAACGAAATTTAGGTTTTCCTATTTCAATAACTAAATCGATGTGCTTGTTTATATGGCTCTTCGATAACAGAAAATCTAGAGTCGATTCTGATTCCTTGATTCCTCTCTGAATCTGGAGTCCACACAATGTTATACGTTTTCAGTAAAGCACTGCTTTGTAATGTGGTGTTGAAGGAGGTGTGCGTCAGATAAGTACAGTGAAATCACCTACTTGCTTTCTGTCGTTTGTTCACAGACTTCAATCGGAATGAATTTCTCGATGCAAATTCGACTCAGTGGGATTCATAAATCAACGAATCGACTCTCTTTTGAACTGACTCCCAACACTAGTCAGTACAAATGTAATTTCTTTGCGCCTTGTGTGCGCATAGTTACTTTGTGTCATTTTTCTGAATAAAACAGTAATAAACGTAAGACCAGTGAGCACTTACCCTACATGCTTGGATTTTTTGCTCTCCCTGCAGGATTCAGGAGCCTCGGGAGACTGATCTACAGCTGCCCGAGTGGTTTTGCTCTTGTTATTCCTGCGATTGGGTCCATTTTTTGCACCTGGCTCATTGGGGCGCATGTTGAAGAACACAAAGCATCTCTTTCACGCCTTGAAAGCGGCAGCTACACAAACATAAACGCAGTGACATAAAGAAGCACTTACACAGTGCTTCACATCCAGCAAACACAGCTGCACTTCCGCAAGATGTAATACTCCTTTGAATTTTAGTTAAGCCATTTAGCAAGAAAACTAGCTAAAGTGATGGTAGCCCATGACAAACAGTGACAAGGCAAATGGAAATAAATGTAGCTAGATGTATATCGCAATAGTCGATTTCAACAGACGTTTATTTACCTTTTAGCTTAAGTGTCCACGAAAGCTAAAATGGTAATTAAAGTTAGCGACAGCCTGCTAATCTAATCGCCGCAGAAACAGTCGCTTCCTGTTTATAGGGGATGTTGGGAATTGTAGTTTTAACAAACGGTCACTACCAAGTGGACTTCATAGCGCCATTTTCTCCCATTGGACGGTTTTGAAGCCCTTTTTTGGTGGAAATCAGTAACGGTATGTGTGTATATATATATATCATGGGGTTTTGAAGCCTTTTTGGTCTAAATGGGAGATGCCGTCTTGGGAATTCTAGAGACAGAGCATGCGCAGTATATCAGAATGGCAACTATTTTGGGGTGCAAAATTGGTCAGGCCTTGAGCCCCAAGAAAGATGAGGTTCAGTAGTGGAATTGAAGGTTGTACAGTGACATGGTAATCACCAGGTTTGCTATATATTGCTAGGCCATGTCCACTTCTTTTGAGGTGGGTAGCGATGCTTAGGGCTCAACCCATGGAGTGGACCAGGGTTACTTGGGCATTTGTTAGAGCCCCGTATTTGTGTTTCTGTAAGCTTATATCTCTGACAAGGCCTATGGGTCTTCAGAGGACATAGGAACGATGGTTTGGCCCTTGGTAACTTATTGGTGTTTTTGTGGGCAGTCAGCTTTGTTCTGTTGGCTTTGTCATTCTGAAACTCTTCTTTCTATGGCTACTTCACCTGCAGCCCAGAAGGGCATCCTGTACAGGGAAAACTTTGCAGAGCTGCTTCTGCATGACTGTGCCAGACCCCACACATAAACCAGATTAACAGAGCGCTTTCCTCTCTCCTGGGCAAATTTAACAAGAAAATCACCAAAGAAATGACTGTGTGTGTTAGATAACTGATCTCAGAATCTCAGGACATGGTCAGGACATCATCACTATGCCTTCATTTGGTTTTGGGAGCAGTAAGTCTGTAACAGATCTTGGTGCATGACACTTTGTCCACTAAAACTTCCAGCGATAAAATACAGGGGCCACATAGGGCATGCAGTCCAGCCCAATCACGGTGATGCAGTTGGCATTGAAGGGGTGATGGAGGGACACACACAAGTTCTGGCAGAATTAATGCCAATGGCTATGTTGGATGAATCAGAAATGAACACACATGATTCTATTCTATGGTCCTGAGCAAGCCACTACTACAAAAACAACAAATCAAAGGAGCATGGGCATCTGTCTCTCTGTCTCTCTGTCTCTCTCTCTCTCTCTCTCTCTCTCTCTCACACACACACACACACACACACACACACACACACACACACACACACACACACACACACACACAGTTCACCCCATGATATTTTTGCAGTGAGATTATACATGTTTGAGGCAATATCTTGAAGATTTTAGATAGGGAATGAGCACAGACAAAAACTAAATTCAACATACAAGGGATGATTTAGAAGATGAATTAGCATGCAGGAAGCTATGCGGCCAGAACTACAGGAATGACCAAAGTTCAACGCTAACTAGCAGCTACTGTAGAGTGATACCTGCAGCTTGTTGTTTGTTTGTTGGGAGTGGGGCATATGCATTCAAGAGAACATAACTGTTCCCCATCTCCTGGATGTACGGAGAAAAACCTCCCTTCCCCAGCTGCCTTTGAACAGTGTACTGTGAAGCAAATGCCACTGTTCAAACAAACAGAAATAAGAAAAAGGAATGATGCTGACTGTTTAATCTTGTTTCTCACCATAGCAGCTGCTGGTCAATAAAGTGTAATTTTCGTAATTTTGCCTCTGTACACCACTTCACTGGATTTCAAATGAAGCAATCAAGAAATGATTTTCAGCTTTAATTAATGGGGTTTAACAAAAAATATCTCATTAACTGTTTAGGAATTATAGCCATTTACTTCATACCGCCTCTATTTTCACCTGGCTTAAAAAGAATTGGACAATTGACAGATGAACAGTTTCATGACAAGGTATGACCTGTTTCTGTTATTTCATGACAAGTTAGGGAGATGAAATGAAGAGTTGATTCCAAGTGTTGAATATGCATTTGGCAGCTGTTCATGGGAACTCTCTATGTGGCTTCCAAAGAGGTGTCGATGCAAGTGAAGGAGGCCATCATCAGGGATGCCATCATGAATGTAAATACAGAGAGCTTACCTCAAGATGCAAACCACTGGTAACACTCAAGAACAGAAAAGCCAGATTAGCCTTTGCTAGAAAGCATGCCGATTTCTGAATCAAGATTCTTTGGACAGATGAAACCAAGATTCACTTGTACCAGAATGATGAGAAGAGAAGAGGATGAAGAAGAAAGCAAGGGTTCATGAGCACAGACTCAAAGCATACCACACCATCTGTCAAACATGGGTTTTTGTGGCTGCCAGTGGAACTGGGTCAGTGGTGCTTATTGATGATGTGACTGCTGATAGAAGTAGCAAGATGAATTCTAAAGTTCGGCTCAGTCAAATGCTGCAGAACTGACAGGACAGCGCTTCAGAGTACAAACGGATAATGACCCAAAATATACCGCCAAAGCAAGATAGAGCTTCTAGAGTCAGTCATTTGACCTCAATCCAACGAAGTGTGCTTTTCAAGGCAGAAAGAGCCATAAACAAACAGCAACTGAAGGTGGCTGCAGTAAAAGCTTGGCAAAACATCTCAAGGGACTAATCTCAACATTTGGTGATGTCCATAGGCTCCAGACTTCAGGTGGTCACTGATTTGCATCCAAATATTAAAAATGATGCATACATTTATGCATCATTTAAATGTTAGTTAGTTAGTTTGTCCAATTACTTTTGAGCCTTTTGATGGAGGGATTATGTAAAAAATGGCTGTAATTCCTAAACAGTTAATGCAATATTTTTTGTTAAACCCCTTGAATCCTTGAATTAAATGTGAAAATTTATGTTGTTGTGGTAGATCATCCACCTCAAGGGTCTATGTTTTGTGCATGCTGAGATGCTTTTCTGTTCACCATGGTTGTAAAGTATGATTTGAGTTACTATATTCTTCCCGGAAGATCGAACCAATCTGGCCATTTTACTCTTACTTCTCTTATCAACAAGGTGTTTCCACCCACATAACTGTCACTCAACATTTTTTGTTTTTCGCACCATTCTGTGTAAAATCTACAGACTGTTGTGTGTGAAATTCCAAGGAGATTAGCAGTTTCTAAAATACTCAAACCAGCCCATCCGGTACTAATACTTATGCCACAATGAAAGTCACAAAGATCACATTTTTCCCCATTCTGATGCTTAAAGTTAACATTATTATGCATTGTGCTGCATGACTGGCAGATTAGAAAACTGCATAAATGAGCAGGTGCACGGGTCTTTCTGATCAAGTGGATGGTGATTGAGTGTGTATGTGTGTGTGTGTGTGTGTGTGTGTGTGCGCACCATGTTTATATTACATTGTGTCCCTACAACGTGATAAAAAACCTTTTATTTTTACCTTTTTGGCCACATTTTTCTGGTTCCCACGAGGGTAAACTCAATTTTCAATTTAAATCTGTGAATACAATCAAAAAATTATCGTTAAGGGTGAGGGTTAGGGCTGTCATAGATAGGGTTAAGGTTGTGTCCATAGAAATTAACGAGAGGTCCCCACAAAAGCATAAATACCTGTGTGTGTGTGTGTGTGTGTGTCCTGTAAGTAAACGTGGCCAAAATGTGAGTCACTGGGAATCTTCTGCCACTCACAAGGCTACGTCCGAAACCGCATAGTGCTGCACTAAAGAGTGTGCCAAAACACTATGACGACAGCGCTGACATGCTCTTCAGTAGAGTAGCACAGGCTGCGATTTGGGACGCGGCCAAACTGTCTACAGTGGATAAGCAGTGACGTAGAAAAGAGAGAGAGACAGAGAGACGGACTGGAATTACAATTCTGAACTATTAACATCTTCTGTATTGACACAGCCTATTATTAGCGGTGGCAGTATTACTGGATGTAATTGACGTGTGGCTGTAGGTGTTCAGGTGGTGTGCGGTGTTAATGCGGGGGTTGGAGTGTGGGGTGTGGCTTTAAGAGCTCCTCCTCCTCCTCCTCCTCCTCCTCCTGCTCCGCTGTCCTCCTCCGTGTAGGTGCTGAAACGCACTCACCGTTTCAATCCCCGAGCAGCCATGGCAGAAATAAAGACGGGCATTTTCGCCAAAAACGTCCAGAAGAGGCTCAGCAGGGCTCAGGAGAAGGTATGACGCTCAACTGAATTTGCTCATTGATAATATATTATCTGCACAATATAAACTGTCAGGGTGTATTTCCTAAGGGAAGATGCTCAGAGAAGCTAAAAGGCGGAGCAAGTCCAACACTAGCTTATGATAACAATAAATAAATAAATAAATAAATAAATAAATAAATAAATAGCTTTAACTTAGAATAAATTCCCCTCGGATAACCTAATAACAATTATCTTTTAAATAGCAAATTATTTATTTCATCACCGTCCATTCGCTTAAATCGTCTTCTCCGGGCATGCAGTCTTATCACGAATGCAAAGGCGTTTCGTGACACTCTGCCCACTTCAGTCTATAGAAGAACATTTACGGATCCCCTAGTTGTTTTTACAGTAAGCGGGCTCGCGTGAGGAAATCCAGCTGACCTCCGTTTTAATAACAGCCTCACGCGCACAGGCTGAATCCCAAATGACTGCGCGCTCCCTACACTCGCGCACTACATCCGCTCTGCAACAACTGCTCATACACTCATACACTCAGTGTGACTGCGTTATAGCAGGGCAGGTTATAACGTGTCGCGAATAGCAACACGAACCGCTTTTTTTCGTGCTTCAGTGTCAAATATGGTTCAGAGACTTTATTTTGTGGGGTATATTTTCCTGCAAGGTCAGAGAGAGGGAGGAGGGAGGAGGGGGGATCCCTCTCTCCTTATGCAGGGGAGGGGGGTGTTAGGCATGCATAAAATTAACCCATTGTGGCTGGAGGAGGTGGACATCCTCCTTTAGGGTTTTTATTATTTTTTAAAATGTTTTAGCTCAAATGAACATGGAGCACGGACATGATTTAACATCGGTGTATTCCTGTACATCAAATTAAACATAGAATAAGACCATAAGATATATAAGATGCATCTTTCTGCCACCAGAGAGCTGTTTAGAGGCTGGTTCTCCCAGAACTGCTGTAATGTTTGCGCAGACTATATCGAGCTTCTGACGGTATTTTTGTATAGTCATTAATGTTACACATCTATCAATTGCACGTACTCTTCTGCTAAATGTGCACTGAACCGACTATGCAAATTTCTTACACACCTGCACTTTATTCCTTAGTGTGTTGTTTATTATTGATTGTTGTTGTTGTTGCTGTACCACACTTATTTAACCACCAACTTCAATGTTGTGTAGCAGTATTGAATCTTGAAATCTAATGTATGAGTCAAAGCATTTTTGCTGCATAAATGCTGCCTCTTAAATTTTGCCCTAGAGCTTTGAGGCCAACATAACTGACAAATAATTTCTACTTATGAAATCTTCCTACAATTAGCCCAACATACGGTATCATTAATTTGATCTTTTTTAAAATATATCCAATTTTATCCTGAATAAAAAATGCCTTGTGTAACACCTCTGCCTCACAGCCCCAGGGTCCCAGGTTTGATATTGAGCTTAAGTTACTGTCTCTCTGGAGTTTTGCATGCTCATATGGGTTTTTTCCAGGTTCTCAGGTTCCCTCCTGCATCCAAAAACAAATTGGTTGTGATAATTTGCCCTAAGTGGGACTGAACATGTTATCCCATCCTGGCTGTATTCCCCCTTTTTGCCAGTCTCACAGAAAAATGTTCACGTTCAAGTTATCTTCAGAAACCCTATACATTAAATATCAGATTGCTGGTGTTAGCGTAGGTAGCATTGCAACGTATCGAACATTCACGCGATTGCTCTGTATGACACATTCTCTTGTAGTGTATTTTAACAAAGCTAACCTCAAGCACTATGATATTTGAATAACATCCATAGGTAATAAATACATTTTTGTAATAAATATTTTTACTGTTCATTCATGTATGCCATTCAGAGTCCAAAGCTCTAGAGAGCAGTATGTTTAAGAGTGTGGCTGATTAGCTATGGCCAAATCACATCCGTGCCACAATACAGTATATCCACATGATTATGACTGTGATATTGCTTTTATACAAGAGTTCTATAAGCAAGACATTATTGAGTAGGTGGCATTTTGGACACAGTATTTCCTAATATTCTGTTATTTTTTGCTCCGCGAATGGAATAGATCTTGAAGAATCTACACTCACTTTATAGCACGGTGGCTAGCTAGCTCACACTGATTTGTACTTCCCTGGGGGCTTCCAGTAAAATTGGTGTCCCTTCTTTCTTTCATTTTCCACTGAAGAGCTTTCATGTTTACACTCTTGAAAGTTGCCATGTCTGCTGCTGATGTCGCTAACATAACTGAAGTAACCGTTTCAAACTAGGAAGTGGAATTTTTACATTTACATAAAGTGATTTATACTACTAACTGTCGTATAATTAAATATTACACAACAGCACAATGCAGTTTGAGAAAACTAGTTGATAAGCTGAGCATGCACTTTATATGGTGCTAACTGTGCTAATAGCTTCCCCTGGCTGTTAGCTTGGAGCACTTTAACCCAAACCATTTGGTTAATACAGACATAATAACAAAGCGAGAAGAATAATTAATTAAGTCTGTCTTGTTTATACAAGGAACGCCAGAGGCAAGCTGTCACACTTTGCAAGCATTTTTGTCTTTTTCTTAAGTCTACACTGCAGATTACATTGCATTATACTTAAAATAAAAACAGTTGTGCTTAATATATCCTAGTCATCTTTATAAAGGCGCATGTGACAACCTGTTTTATGTTTTGTTGTGACCAGAAACCCTTTAATGTGTTTTGTTGTTTTTTCCTTTCAGTTGTAGCCTATAATTCCCAGCACACTTTTTTTGTTGCAGTTCATTTGAAACGTACTGTTTTATAGCCTACAGGCAAACTGGGCTTTCCCAACATGAGGAACGTCATTGTAAGAGGATTTCTCTTCTTTTTATATCCAGTGAGACAGGAAGTGGAAATCTCAATGTGGCTGTTATGTGCTGTAGAAAATCCCAGCTTATACAGCTTGATTTGTTTTCCACAAATAGTCAGGTGATTATTTTAGAGGATGAAATAATATTACCTAGGTTTTGGACAGGTATTAGATCACCTTCAACATTTTCGAGATATCTGGGACTCTGTGACCGTTATAAAACGACTGCCTACAGACAAACACATTCAACTGTGAGTGTACAGTTCACCCGGGTGGAATACGAGATCCTCAGCCAGGACAGATAATATGATAAGTGGTGAAAGAGCTCTTTGCTATTTGACCTCCACTGGTTACAAAATATCAGGGTAAACACTCATAATTCATCAGTTGCTAGCTGATTAATATACATATGCATGATCCGCAGCAATATAATTATGTCAAACTGTATTGCATAACTTTACAAAAAAAATTCTTTGGTATGCACATTATTCAGTCAGTTCTAGAAATATCGTATAATTATAGCTGAAATGCCTGAACGCTGGCTTAGCCAGTGCATACAGTGAAGGTTGTTAGCAGATGCAGGCTTTTGTCTGAACACAAAACGACATGTATAATTAACACTTTGTTACAGGACTAGCTGAATTTCCTTTGATAAGAGCAAATGATGCCCTTTCATAATTCTCACCTCGAACTGAACAGATACTAATATTGCATGCTCTGAATGAACACTATTAAAGAATTGAAGCTGCAGAAGAAGAGATGGCTCTGCAGTGGTCACGGTTGGCTTTTGGGGCCCAAGTGCTGTTAATATTTTATAGGCTGGCTGTGTCTGCATGGTGTCTCCAGCCAGTTGGGAGTAAGGTTAGTGCATCTGTGCCAGGTGGAAGCCGCCCCGCACTGCTGCACTTTTCTTCCGTTGGAATTTGAGACATTTGTGCCTAAATCGTTCTGCTTTTTTTAATACGAGGGTTTCTCCGAATATTTTGGAGGGGAGAGGAATAACAAAAAGGTTAGGCTATTCCAGGACGCGTCAACTGGTGCGCAGCGGTCCGGATACAGACTCAGCGAAGTATTTCAGTGGATTGAACTGAGTATTTGAATAACGTAGAATGCAGCAGAAGAGCCAATAAACTCATGAAAAAGAAAACTGGATATAGTTTAGTTACGTAAGTTTCTAATAAGTCAGACAAGTTCAGCTTCTCTAGCAGATCCTCGGTTGCAGCTTTTCCTCTCATGTGCATTCACGTAAATTATTTAACTCAAGGGAGATCGTCAGACCAGAGACAAGCTAGTGGTCGGTACGCATTAGTTCACAAGAAGGGAGAGTTTTAATAGATATTTATAGACTTTTAACATTTCATTTATGCTCTCTTGAGCTCCCAACATAGCTTAATATAAAGTTGATGAAAACAGAATCTTTAATGATGATTAGACAGAGATGCATACGTTAAATCTCCTCATGTCGCATTAAAAATGCAGGAGTCAATGACACTAGTCAAGAAACCATAGCTGTAAACTAATGTTTAATGGTTAAGCATTAAACTGTGACTGTTGTTCCATTATCTGGAATTTTGTAAACAGGGAATTTTCAGTAACTGGACCAAATTTGAGTAGAATACTGCTGCTTTATTCTATATCTAGTGCCTTTTTATATATCTAGTGGGGTCCAAAGGTATGAGAGCACGAGTAAAAACGCTTCTGTTTTGTAGTTTAATACAACAATTTTCAGTACAAATTATATTTTTGACAACAACTTGAGTGAAAATTAGATTCTTAGAAATATTCACATGAATTTCAGAGTTTCTTAGTATTTGGTACATCCCCCCGTGCTTTAATGAAGGTGTGCAGTCGAGCTGGCATGGACTCCACAAGTTTGTGTAAAACCTTATGATTCATTTTAGATGAAATCCATCGGTGTGTCATCTGTGCACATGCTTCAATAGAAGAGATTAGGCCTTTTGTACAAAGCAGTTAACATGGACAGTATGACACATTTGCTTACCTTTAAGTAGTGACCTAGGAATAGTGTATTTAAATATTCAAGATATTGAAACTTTCCGTTTTTTGTTTTTTTTTAATATTTAAAAATTCTAAAAGCATCTGTTCATTTCTAATTTTAAATGAAAAAATAAAAAAAGGAAATAAAATTCCCAGATATTCAATGTGGTTTGAGAATTCAGGACCCCACTGTATTTCCATGTTTAAAAAAGGGTGTCGTTCCCATATAACAGTAATGTTCGAATGATCTGCTTTACATGTAATTTTACATCTGCTTAGATAATTACTCATCAGGTGTCATTAATCATCATCTGCAGACAGACATATCTGACAGCGTGCAGCAGAGGAGCAGATACACACATGGAATATCATGATTATGCTGTAGCTCTAGCTGTAGTAATCCTTGTGTGTGTGTGTGTGTGTGTGTGTGTGTGTGTGTGTGTGTGTGTGTTCCCTGGGGCCCCACTGTGTAGCTCTGTGTCACGACATCATTGTACACAGAGATTTCCTTCTGTACACAGCTGGGACAAAACCCATGCATAATGATGCATGTTAAAATTACACTGGGCATTTAGTAATGGTAACAGAAATGTCAATCCCTCTATCTGACAGCAGATAGACACCAAACTGAGAGTTGTTTTCTCTGATCAGAGTCGGTCGTTTGATCCGGTTATGCCGCTCGGCTGCTTTTTTTGCACAGCAAGAACACCAGTGTGAGCGCGGTGTAACGATATTGAGTGTAGGAGACTGTTTTACCACTGGAGGTGAGAATTTTCACACTGCTGAAATTTTCTGTGAGAGGACAATAAAGACCAATTTATGAGCATAGCTGTGTATTAAAATGCTTGAATTGCAGAGGATTAGATCACGCAGGAAGATGTAGGGTGAAAACAAAGCTCTTAAATATATACTGAAGAGGTGCAATCGGATTTTTATGAATGGTTTACATGAGCAGCGGAGCCTCAGATACCGTAAGGATCTGCAGCATGCGCTGAAACTGGTAGCAGTTGTCTCAAGGCATGTGTCATCGCTCTTTGTTTGGAATGCTTCCCTCTTATAAATTCAGCAAACACAAAGAGTTTAGCAGTGAGCTGGTACGGTCCGTTTAGTGTGTTTTATATTTACATGTACTCATTTGGCTGATGCTTTTAAGCATCTCGCTGTTGGACTGCTGCTGAATTAATAAACACTAAAGAACCATATTGCAGTGGAAGACAGTTGCAGGAAGAACAGAGGAAACATCATCTAAAAACATCATCTAACAATCTAAACACGATAGGGACCATGACTACAGCCACAGCTAAGTGGAGCTATTTTGCATATGCACAAAAGCCTCTCAGTCTACTGCAGCAAAAAAAAAAAAAAACGCAGGCTGCGATAGTCAGTATAGTGTGAGGTTTAGGCAAGTTAATTCTATATTTTGTTTATTGTACGGAATACACTACTTGTAATGAACACACTCTACATCAAATACTTTTTTTAATTGTTTAAAATAATATTTTTTAAGAGACACTGGCCAATTTAAGCAATCTTTCCAATTTTCTGGAATATCATATCATTCATTCCTCATGTTACCGCTGGCCTTATAAGATTGATAACTCCAAGTCAGTGGAAGTGGAGCCGATCCCTGGATGGCAATGCACCGTGGAAGGGTTGCACGTTCATTGCAGGGCACCATGCACACACAACCATGCTTTGGGAGGAAACTGGAAAACCCAGATGAAACCCACACAGACATGGAGAGACCGTGTAAAATTTAGCACAGAGCTCATGATCGCGTCAGGGACCACTGCACTACTGCGCTATTCAGAAAAAATAACTATATTTTACCATCAGATTAACTACATGACAATCTGATTACCATCATTCTAGATATGTTAGATTGAAGATATTTTAGATAAATGTGTAGTATTTATCAATGTGTAGTATTTATTTAGATAAATGTGTAGTATTTATATATTATGCGACCCTAATCCAAAGCACAAATAAGAACGGATTACACTGTATTAAAAAAACAATTTTTTGAATTTCTTTGAAAAACAATTAATTTATAAAACACGTTTGGAAGGCATGCTGCTCCCAGTTAAACATGCTTTCTGCACGTGACCTTGTTTCACTGCTAAAGGCATCTGATTTTTCTTCAGTGTGTCTCCTGTCCATTGTACCTTATCTGATGTGCTACATTAATTATTAATAATAATCCAAAGTGTATGTTTGTTGTTTTTTTCAGAAATATGTTTATTTTTATTTTGTGATGATGATAAGGTTGCCTGCCAAGTACTTCATCTTTATTAGTATTGTGGCATGACAGCCATTAGTTTATTAGTACATTATACTGCATGATATGTGTAACATGATGGTGAGCTCCGTGCAGTGGCTGATAGCTCTGGTCCCTTTTTCTTCTTCTTCTTCCAGGTGCTGCAGAAGTTGGGGAAGGCTGATGAGACAAAAGATGAGCAGTTTGAACAGTGTGTTTCGAACTTCAAGAGACAGGAGGTGATATATCAGAAACAAATTATCATACATATAATCATTACATAACATAATCAGGATGCTCTGAGATTATGCTTTTAGAATTTGTGTAATGGTTTTCTTTTGGTCTTCTCTGGTTGTGAGACTGACTACAATTTTCTCATTATATTCTAATAGCTAAAATATTGCTCCTAACCTTCTGATATTGCAGTTATGAAAGGCTATAACAAAAAGCATGTTGTAATAATGAAGAATATTCATTATTTTTGAAAATCTAGTGAAAACAGGTGGAATCATTCTGTCAGGGACACACACTCCAAAGCTGAAATCTCAAAGCTGTTGAAGTTTAGAGCTAAAAAAAATACTACAAGGTTATATCTGGGAAATGATCGTAATGCTCTTTTTCCTGTTTTTTCTTCACTGGTTTCTATGAACCATGAGTGCGAAATTATCAAGATACTGTATAGTCATACACATTTCTGAATTGTGGTATAAGTCTCACATAGTATTTTGCTTGGATTAAAATTTTGGAACACTATGGTTTTTTTTTATTTTTTATTAGTTATCTATTTTATTATGTATTTTCACTATGTAGTGCATATAAAATTAGGACAGTTCAGAGGAGAAGAATTAATTGAAATTTAACAGGGAAATGTATTTTATAGGCAAAGCATACCTGTGGTGAAGAAGAGCAGCAGCTTAATCCTGGCCTTTCTACCTGTCCTCACTAATCCTGATTAGACTGTTTTATATATCAGCCTGCTAGAGCTTAGAGCAAAAACTCCTCTTCCTCTCCTCTTGTCTATGTCACTGTCTCTGTATCTTTCTGTATAAAATCCAGATTGGAAACTAAGTACCAAAGCTGCTGAGTCAGTGTCTGTCACTCGCATTTCTGCAGGAGGATTTCGTCTACAGCCCTAAAATGGGTCCTATACACCAGCTAGTACATAAGCCTCACATTATAAAAAAATACATCATCGTGAACCACTAACTGCCCACACATCATCGTACAAACCCTGTATTCATTGTAAATAAAATTAGTGCCTTGTTTAGCTTTAGAATGATCATTTACTAAGCCTTGCGATAGATTGGCGATCTGTCGAGGGTGTACCCTGCCTCTCACCAGAGGTCGGCTGGGATTGGCTCCAGCGTCTCTGTGACCTGTAATGGATAAGCGGTATAGAAAATGGATGGATGGATGGATGGATTATTGTTTTTTTAGTGCCTCTTGTTTATCTGATGGCACAAACAATGTAGCAACCTGGAAAGCTATTAATTTAAGCCAGTCTATCAATCACTCTCTCTTGCACGCTAACATTGTTTTGTGCCATTCGTTATTGATATTAAAGCTGCAAATGGGCTTTACAAAAGTGTTCATTCATTAAAAACTCTAACCTGTATGTGACAGATATGATGTACAGCATGCTCTGTGTTTACTAGCTCGTGGAGTTTAGGTAAATATTGGTCTAGTGCTGCTTTGTGCTTTTGTGTTCAGAGCCTTATTTTGTTTTGTCTCTCCAGTTTGAGGGTGCAAGGCTACAGAGGGAGATGAAGGCTTATATAGCAGCTGTGAAAGGTGACTCATCCTAACACACACTCGCACAAACACACGTGTGCACACACAAAATAAACAGGCCTCTGTAAATGATGCTGCTGGAGTGATGGATAGGAGTGCTTAGCTAAGCCTGCTCTATGCTAATACTGCAGGAATGCAGCAGGCCTCCATGAATCTGACAGAATCTCTTCACGAAGTGTACGAGCCTGACTGGCACGGCAAGGATGATGTGATGTCTGTTGGGAAGGTGAGTGTAATTTCAGTAGTTTCAGTTCATCTGTTAATAAATATAGAACCACTGGCTTTTAAATTAGCCACTTTTTATAACACGTGACTTCCTTCCTGAAAAAGGCTGCACTGCGAGGTAGTGACTATTTGCTGGGCTGTGAGAAACCTGCTAGAATGACTAAAGGGAGGCCCTGGGCTTTGTATTTCAAACCCGTCTCTGAAGCAAAGGGTCAAGGCGAGGCACGATTGAATTTCCCTCTGCGGTTTTCTGTGCACGTGGAATCATTTACTGTGGCAACTAGAAGAAAAATAGCATGCTTGAGAAATAAGATTTGAATTGGATCATTTAAAGCCAGAAATAGCATCGGGGATGAGTGGAAAAGCTTTTCAGGGCATTCTGGGTCAGTTTGAGACAGGTTGAGTTGCACTGTCTGCATTAGCCATGGCTTTATTGTCATCCCTTCTAGTAACAATGTCTCGCTGAAACATACCCGATATTGTAGTGTAGTAGAAACACATGCACCTTATTGACAGCGAGGAAAACAGTTGTTCACACCACCGGGCTCAGTACACCCAACAGAGGGATTTTAATAGCATAAATTATAGCCTACAGCTTCAAGAAGCTGTTGTCAATGTCTAAGCTGACACAGTGTGTAGTGTAATATAACATAATCTTCCCTTGCTTGCTTACCTACCCTAAAATCAACATAGAAAAAGGCTTTAAGTGACAGCTTAAAATGCCTGAAACTTAAATAAATTATGGGATGAAAATCCTTGGAAAAGGTTATTGCAGCGATAAGGGCCTGGACAATCAAACTCAATCAATGCTATCCATCCCTTTTTACTAATCCATGTGACAGTTGATCAAAGCAGACAGCTTTTAATAGCACTTGAAGTGCCCCTTTTGAGAGCTGAATCTCAGATGACGAAGCATGACTAGGCACGTTTCACCGATTGTTCCATTTACACAAACATCCTCCTTTTTCCGAAGGACGTTGACGTTGCCTCCAAAGATTTGAGTAATGCAGTGAACCCATAATTTATGTTCATTTTGTTGCCTTCAGATATATAATATATGTATATTGATGTGGGAGATTTGCCAGTTACATTCTCTTGTTCCTTTTGAACTGGATAATAGCAGCACTTTATACTCTCTCCTAGAATTGTGATACATTATGGGAAGACTTCCATCAAAAACTGGTGGACTCCACAATAATAGCGCTGGACACATATTTGGCACAGTTCCCTGATATCAAGGTAACATTGCTCATTTTTTATGACTCCTCCGTCAGTGTGTTAGATTAATTAAACATATGTGCATGTTGCAGTCTGAGGGTATCATACTAGCTTACCACTGCTTCAGAGCAAATGGCAACTTGATTTAAAATCAAAGGTCTGATAATTTTTTTTCCCCTGTCTAGATACGCGTAGCGAAGCGGAGCAGAAAGTTAATTGACTACGACAGTGCAAGGCACCATTTTGAGACCCTGCAGGCTGCTGCCATTAAGAATGAAAGAAAGGTTTCAAAGGTGCAGGAGGATATGTTTTAAACACTATACAGCCTATATAGTGTACTGTACCTAAATTATGGATGTGTAGTCAATAAATACTGTACTGGTCTTGCTGGATGTGCTAAAGATGAACCTGATTTCCCGTTCGGTGTTTTCACACAGGCAGAAGAAGACTTGAAAAAAGCACAGAAAGTGTTTGATGATCTGAATGTGGATCTGCAGGATGAACTGCCCAATCTGTGGGACGGGTGAGTCATCTTTGTCTAGAGAAACTGTACAGTAATCACAGCTTCAATAATGAATTGTTTTAATGAATAAATTGATGGGAGTTAGTTATAAATTTTAAGGTCAGTAGTTATGGGCTCCATCCGACCCGTGTGCTTTTTTTAATTTTTCAAAGTAAAAATTAGAGAGGAAATGGTATGAAAATTTAATATCATGATTATAGTGACCAAAATTATTGCGCTTATCAGTATTATTGCGGTATTGTTAAAATGTGAAAATGTTCAAAAAGGACTGATACATAAACTGAAATCATGTCACTAAATTTTATATTGAAAACTTTATATTGAAAAATGATCAGCTCTATGAAATTTATGTTTGCATAGATAATATAATATAATAATATATGTGTGTGTGTGTGTGTGTGTGTGTATGTATGTATATATTAATAAACATAAAATAATAACATCAGGGAGGCCACTAACAACTATTTTTCTATCGATTAATCTATCAGATATTTTATCGAATAGTTGATTAATCTAAATTAATTTTCCTCCAAAAAATCTAATCTAAGTTCATTTTATTTGATTTTTTACTGAGAGAATAATTATTTAACATGTAATAATGAAGACATAGTAATATTCCCTATGTTCCTTCAACTTACACTTTTAATTATATTGATTACAATTATTCAGACATTATCTGCTGTGTTAATGCCATGCCCTACACTCAGAAATGTGCTTAAAAAATGGTAAAAATAAAATTACCAGATAAGGTACATGTCCCAACAAGCCCAACATGCATGAACACACTGGTACCATCAGTCGTCACAGAATAAGCCCGGATTCTAACCTAGACATTTTCTAAGACATTTATTCAGTGGAAATTCTAAAGTAGTCTTCTAAAGCAGAAGAACTTTATGGCTTTAATAACGAGTGTGCTGTATTTAGCAGCTGCAAGGACAAAAGATATTAAAATGCTCTCCCTACTAACGGTAATATAAGAAACATGATTAGACACTTACAGTGGTTTTGCCTTTTCCGGCAGGCTCGTGCATAGCTCTAGTCCTGCTATAATTTGAAGTACTCCTATATTTTCAAAGCCTTGGGTCTTTAGAAACTTTTAGACTGAACCTCTTTGTTAGACTTGGTTACGTAAAAATATTACAGTAAGTTTCGCATCAAAATCTAAACATGTATTATCTAAGTTTAAATTATGTAGAGTAAGGGTGATCAATTCTTGTAGTATTAACATGTAGCATTAACAATTCTCGCAGTGGGTTATGTTGTGGCCTTACAACACTGGGGTCCTGAGTTCAATTCTAAGCATGGGTGACTGGTTTTATTCCAGGACTTTGAAATTGTATGGTAAACTGCTGTTGGCTGTTTGAAAACAAATTGTGTTAATACAACTCAGTTAATTCATATGGAACCCATATACACATTTGAATGAAGAAAATTCAGTGAATTTTTTTTCAGTGTAGACTGAAATATATCGGAAATGATTTGGACGTAATAGAAATGACAACAAATAACAGATGCAGAATTTCTCTTTCTCCATTACTATACAAAATCACACACAAACCCCATCGGCATGAAAAATGGCAGTCAGATGCTGCACTCAATGCAACAAACTCATTATACATAATCAACAAAGTACAAAAAAAATCTAAATAAGTGCACATCCTACAAACAAAATCAGGTTGAAATGAAAAACAGTGAAAAACCAATAGACAAGGTGAAAATTGAGCATGAAGCCTTGATACCTTAAACGGGCTGGTTCACCCTACCACCCTACCAAAATCTCAGCAAATTCAGTGTTAGTGATCCCTTCGAAACAAGGGTTAGGTATCGTTTGAATTTTATCGGCTCTGATTCCAGTTCTGCTTATTGGTTACGGTTCTTATCGGTTCCCCATTTTAGTTCCGTAAAGGTAAAAAAAAAAAGATGATTAATGTTTAGCTACCAAAGAATATCTATACTCTTCAGCAGTCCTGTAATTTAACCCTTTATAACCCAGGAGAATTCTTACTTCTTACCCCAGAAGAAATTACATTCATTTTGTCACCCTATAAACAAATGGTTGTAGTTAGAGAACTAAAGAAAAATGATAATTACAAGTTTGTTTTGTTTTAAAGGGCATGCATTGTAATTTAATATAACATAAAATATGTATTAGTAACATTGATACATGTTAAAATCAATAGATATAAATACACACTAAAGTTCTTTACCACAGCCAGGTCCAGTTTGGTCTTCATTTTTGAGCAACACTGCAGACATATTTATTACATTTTATATCTTCTTTATGAGATTAACTAGTATTTATTATACATTTGTATATTTAATTAAATACTAATTTATTTATCAACCTCTACTAAACCACATAGATAATAAGACATCAGCTGAGAAGTTCATGATTTAGCCAAGAAGATAAATCAAAAGAATTTCCCTGACTCTCTGTCCTCTTCCCTAGGGTTACTATAGCAGATCTTGCTTTACAAATTGAGCCTGCTGCGGCCGTTACACCGAAACATAAGCTCCCCTCTTTGAAACCCATCTTGAACTTTTTCTTTGTCTACATGTCATACATGTAAGCTTTGAACAAAATTTGCCTTATCTTTCCTTTCCTTTGCGGCCGCTTGTGAGAAAGCTGAGGCCAGTTTTGGTCCTTTACATATGGATTAACCATACAAAACCGAAATGTATCTGTTGAAAGAATTTTAGATATAGATACTGTGACAAGATATCTTCAGTTTCACATTACAATTTAGTATCTATGGCTTAGGAGGTCGCCGAATTGTTGTAGATTGTTCTTGGATGTTTTTGGAATATTGCTATCATCGAAAATGCCGACTAGCTACTTGGTGCAGAGGATCCTGGGAAGGGTGAGCCGGCCCCTTTAAGTAGCCCCACAGCAATGACAGGGAGTACTAAAGCACAGGGAAAATAGGAAGTGGAACTGGAACGAACTGGATCTCTGGGAAACCTGAAATGGATATGGACAATACACATAGAGAGAACAAACAGAAAGATTACCACAGATATTGGTGAGTCTGTGTACAAACAATAGTACCTTTTTTGGGAACACGTAACATGAAAGTGGTTTATTAATTTCTAACAACTCCCAAAACTGTATTTGTCAAATGAAAATTGACTTTATAATGATGAGCTCAATTCAGGTAACATTGTTTTTTTCTGCATCACAATTAGCTATTTGTACGTAATGGAGGTGCGATTCATGAAATTCTGCAGATTGCATGAAAATTGGTTATATACTTTTGCTCTGCATGGCATTATTAGTAGGTTCTCTTTGTCTCACTCTGCCTTAATTAAGACACCAAGCAGTTAATTAAGCAGGAATGAAATACTTTCTCATTATACTTTCAGTGAACATTCTCATGTAATATACTCTATGTGGTGCAGTGATAAATCTGACTTTTACATTTGTGAGAGTCTTTAAGGTAAAGAGGGAGATAAAAAGACGGAGAGAAAGAAAAGTAGACACTATGACATTAGACAGAGGAGCCCTCATTTTAACTCATTGTTTTTGTTTCAGTAATTGTCAAATGCTAAATTAAAACACAAATAGCTGCATGTGAACATAACTGAAGCTTTAGTTCATTGCACTCAAGGTGATTCCAATATTGGGCAAAACAGGAAGCCTCTAGTCTGATCCTCTGACAGTGACCTGCTCCTATCAATACTATTGAATTCTTTCAAGCATCATTTTTTCCTGTAGCCTAGTGTGTCCATTTGTGCAGTTTGTTCTGTGACATGGCAGCTGGACACATTCATAGCATCATCAACAGGATAACTGAGCAAAGATATGCTACTGAGAGATGTTGAAGGTTGCCGAGACACGTCTTTAGTTTAGATAAGGCAGGAGAATGGCCGTTTCTCATGTAAGCTGAATTTGTTGATTTGCATATCAGTTTGTTGTAGCAGCATTGAGGCATATTATCTCTCTCTAACAGGGCTTGTAAATTCTATGGTTTATTTATTATTTAAACAAAGTTTATCGTGCCAGAAATGAAGGTATTGCACGGTATTGCTGGACTCGGTTTATATTAAAAATCGACTCTCACTGAGGCTGTAGTCTTTATAATCAGAATGATTTATTAGGATCTGTGTATGTACTCTGAGTCTAATAATGATATCTTGCAAGTTAATGGTGAGTTAAAATGACTTTATGTAATTGGGCTGCAGAGGTGGTTTTATAAAACATGGGTGATTATGTTGCTGTGGTTGACAAGATTTCTATTGCAGCGCAAAAGTATTTGCAGGTTACACAGTCTTGTAGATAGAGTGCTTGTTCATAATTTGTACACCGCTAAAGTACTGCCCAGATTATTTAATTGTTTAAATTCACATTTTGTCTTACATGTTAATTTTATGATTGCTGCATTATTGGTTTAGTAAAAAACATTATTTTAGATTTTACATGCTGGCAAAAACCTACCAGATAAATTCCCGCACAAAATGCTGCATTCTTAAGGCAAATGTTCGTCACAACAAATATCGACTTTGTTATAATAGATTTATCTATAAATGTTATTATTATTTTTTAAAGTGATTTTTGCTGTACAGCATTTCTTTACTGTGCCTAAGACTTTTGCACAGTACTACATATCCTATGTGACAAGCTAATGAATGGCAAGGGAATGTATTAATATATAACAAAAATAGTGTTATAAAGATATATGTGCTCTAGAGACTGTAGCTTTTAGAAGGACTGCGTGTTTACTGCGTGGTACTAGAGGTACAACAGTGTGCTTATATAATCGTTTCAATCATGTTTGTCCCTTGAGCTCTGCTTAGTCATGACATGACCTGGGGAAAAATAAAAAATAAAAAAAAAATAATAATAATAAAAAAAAAATATATATATATATATGTATATTTGTTTAAACCAGCTTTCTTTTAAACAACTAATATTAATACTAGTTTGTAGCTCTTTAACATTCAGGCGCTTCACATTGTGCAAGGGGACCTAGAATCAACATTTTCATGGTTGAATGGGACCTTGAAGCACGAGTCCTCTGTGTATTCTTATAGTGTTCTCTTCTTGTCTTTGCAGTCGAGTGGGCTTTTATGTGAACATCTTCAAGAGTGTCAGCAGCCTGGAAGCCAAATTTCACCGGGAAATCTCAATTGTAAGTCACGCTTTTTTGTGTAATTGTGTTTCTTTTAAAGGGACATGAAATGACAAAACAAAACAACAACAACAACGAAAAAAATGAATTATGATGGCTTTTTATGATCATTGCAATGCTCATTTTGGCTTAATGAGCAGGCTTCTTTGCACTGCTGTAGCATTACATGACTCATATTAAGAAATATGCAAATGTAATAACAGTGAGAGGTTTCTAGACACCTAAACCAAAAAATGTTTAGATGTGTATGGTTGTGTATGATTATTAATATTCTTAGCATTTCTAATCCTTCAGTAATATGAATGTAAGTGATTGGTAGTAGTCATCATAATAAGAATAAATTTAAGCGATGTGGAATATAAACGTGTGGAAAATGGGCGATCTGTTCATTAACAAAAAGTAACAGATGTCTGGCAAGCGTTGCTTTCATGCACTGAAAAACACGCTCTTCTCCTTGGAGGCAGAGACTATTATTGCCCTTTCAATCTCATCTTCCTCCCAGCTGGATTTGCAGTGCTGCAGTTGACTATTATCCATAAAAGGTCAGCGTTCTAGCATGTGCGTTTTCTAAATTGCAGGGCAGTCATTGATTTTCTCAGCGGAGATAGTGATGGCCTATTTAACTCTCTAACAATGCTGCCCATCTGCTTTATATTTAGCTTCAAGAAATAGTCCCCTCTGAATTCTTCATTTTTAACACATATTTGTGGCCTGAGATATGACTAAGGACTTTGTTTTATTTTTAAAGGTTCGGTTGAGCAGAACTTGTTTAATCTTCTGAGGTTAGTTTGCTATCTTAATAGAAAAAACCAAGAACCTGTATTAAAAACTTTACTTCTTATTATGCATAATCTGCCCGTAAATTAAAATTTATATTTAGGCCCTTTTATTGGATGATATTCATTGAGAAGTTTACCTACATAGCATCTACATATAGTATCATATAGAGGTTGTGATGTAGCATCTGAGTGTGTGTGGTGTATTTTTAGCTTTAGTGCAGTGCTGTGGATAAATACTGCCGTAGCCAGCAGGAAGCCAGTCTGAACCTCAGCAAAGTCACTTCTGTATATATCACACTCAATCAATCATTCACTCTTTATTCTCTAACTCTATCCATTCCTCCGCTACTCTGTATTTTAGTATTATATCAGTGTGGATAGAGGGAATAGAAAAAGGGAAGGTTATTATTTCATGTTTTATTGAAACATTAGTGGCACATTACCAGATTTAAGTTGTTATATTATTGAATCACATTCAGAAAAAGGCAAATGTAGTAAAAACCGTTCAATTCAGTATTACTAATGCTATGCATATATTCCAGAAAAGTTGGGATGTTCTTTAAAGTTGAATAAAATGAAAACTAAAAGACTTTCAAATCACATGAGTCAATATTTTATTCACAACAGAACATAGATAACATAACAAATGTTTAAACTGGGAAGTTGTTCACCTTTATCCACGAAATGAGCACATTTCAAATTTGATGCCTGCTACAGGTCTCAAAAAAGTTGGGACAGGGGCATGTTTATGATGGTGTAGCATCTCCTCTTCTTTTCAAAACAGTTTGAAGACGTCTGAGCTTCGAGGTTATGAGTTTCTGGTGTTTTGGTGTTGGAATTTGGTCCCATTCTTGCCTGATCTAGGTTTCCAGCTACTAAAGAGTTTGTGGTCGTCTTTGACGTATTTCTCGATTAATGATGCGCCAAATGTTCTCTATAGGTGAAAGATCTGAACTGCAGGCAGGAAAATTCAGCATCCGGACACTTCTCTAATATTCTAATATATTCTAATATATATATTACTATATTAATATATACTAATATTAGGTCTTGTTTGGTCTGATTTCATAGTTTAGAACTAATAAGTCAGATCTCACTTGTGAAACATGTTACTCATTATTTGAAGTTGACAAAAGAGTGTTATGTCTTTCGTCTCTTCCTGTCATCCATGCCACCTAGTCTTACAGATAAAAAAATATTTGCATACAATTTATTTGCATCCTTCTATATGAAGAATATCAATGTGCCATGTTCTGCATCAACATATTTTATATATATATACATATATATCAAGCCTACCTCCTCTGCTACACTAATCAATATGTAAAAAATCTTTTTAAAGCATTGATAGTTGCCCACTTTATCCATAAAGATTGTGCTTTTTATGACTTAGTGGATTCATGAAATAAGCCAAACTTCTCTTCTCTGCAAAAACAATCAGGCTTTTAAGTGATGCGGTACCATGGCACAGTAATGCAGGTATTTAAAAAAACACAGGCTCTATGCATTTATTAATGTATAAATATTAATGAATAATTCAGGGTGCATATTATACTAGTGGAATATTTTACAGAGGAGGCTATTAGTAGTTGCCATGGCTACACAAGTAGGTTCAACAACCAGAAAAAAAGAAAACCTACTTATTGATTTTCCTAAAATTAAACTATTCATTTTGTATATATTTAAACACAGTGAGCTTCATGGTCATCTAACATACCTTGATGCTGTGATGCTGTAACTATAGTGCCCCATAATCATTCTGAATCCCACCACATGCTGCACAAATCAAATCACTCAGGTGATCTGGTTGACAGTAGAATGATTTTTTTGAGAATCATTGTGAAAAACTGATGAAAACAAGCGAGAAAATTAAAGTGCAGCACAAGTTGTAATGTCACTCTCCTTCTATAAGTCACTCTGCAACTAAATATATCAAATGCTGACCAAACTCAGATGTCATTTATGTGTGATATGAGGGCACAACACCAACATATGTAGTTCATAGTCAAACGTTGACCAACAAATGTTTACATTTTCTCATATACTTGTTTGTATCCCAATATATGATATACTTAACTAGCCAGCTATTTGGATATACATTATTACATTATGTTATTTACCATTTATAAGCCTAGTTATTTTTGGGCTACCAAAACTTTTTTACTTGCCCTGTGTGCTAACTAATGAATTTAGTATTTGTCTAAAAATGTACTTAATTGCCGTGTGTGTGTGTGTGTGTGTGTGTGTGTGTGTGTGTGTGTGTGTGTGTGTGTGTGTGTGTGTGTGTGTGTGT
>JAQQZR010000001.1:17037609-17055858 GCA_030068235.1 Notoglanidium macrostoma | reverse complement strand
GTGTGTGTGTGTGTGTGTGTGTGTGTGTGTGTGTG
The DNA here is from genome assembly GCA_030068235.1 of Notoglanidium macrostoma. Taxonomy (NCBI): domain Eukaryota; kingdom Metazoa; phylum Chordata; class Actinopteri; order Siluriformes; family Auchenoglanididae; genus Notoglanidium; species Notoglanidium macrostoma. The sequence continues at coordinate 17,055,823 of JAQQZR010000001.1, read as the reverse complement.
TGTGTGTGTGTGTGTGTGTGTGTGTGTGTGTGTGTGAGGGGAGCTCATGTTTAAACTGAAGAGTGTAGTCTGCAGAATATCCTTTATAGTCTAGCATGTACTACACTGAGTCATTTTGGGTACTGCTCCATTTTGCACTTTGTTTGGCTCAGTAGTGACAGACATCCTCGCTGCTGCCTTCTGCAGGACAACTGATGTGTTACACCAACCATCTGTTTTTTCCTTCTGTCTCAATTGCTTTCTGCATGCATATGAAAGATCAAATGTATTGACACTTAATTGAAGTTTTTGCCTATTTAAAAATACTGATCAAACTTATATGAAATATTCAGTATTTAATATACAGTAAGTCAGTATTTTGACTATAATAATAAGTAGCATCTAGTATTGGATTATTATTAGAAGTAATAAGGAGAAAAGCAAACATATTTCGCGGTTGTGGCATCATAGTGTTGTTCTAGTACCAGGTCATTTCTGAGTGAGGACTTGGAACATAGTGTAATAAAAGCAAAGGCAAAATGTATGTTGAAATGTACTTAGTTTCACACTGGAGTTATAGATGTATTTCATATTTTAATCTTTACCATATATGGTGTACAGTATATTGATATATTTTCATTGATATTGATATATTTATGTACAGGATTATCAACAAAGAGAATTTAATTTGCAGCTGAAATTTCAGAGATTTTTAAAATGAATTTACTTACACTATAATTGAATTAATTTTCCAATTGTATTGCTTTTTTTGTTTCACTAGTTCTGTCACAAACTGTATGAGGTGATGAACAAGCTTGCAGACCAACACTCGGACAAAATGTTCACCATTCAAGGAGCACCCAGGTGAGTCATATATTTGTTCTTGTTAATACAGATTATAGATACGCACATTTTACCTAAGTCTAGATAGTCCTGGGACATTAATAGTGCCATGTTTGCTGTATGACAGAAAGCTATAGAACTATTCAGTTACCTACCTATTGTTTGGAAACTATTGCTGAAATTCAGTTATTCATGTACTGTGCTTCTATTTGTCCTCGTCTTGTAGCTGTCAGAGACGGTATGTGATGTATTATAGACAGTAATATAGGATAGACACCCTGGGGCTATGGTACTAGACAGTATCATATTAGTGCTGTAGTAGTGCTGCAGAAGCGAAATATCTTAGCAATATTCTTCTCACTGCAGATAGAAACGATAGTGAAGTGGTGTGTGCCATATCTTTGTGCAGTCTTTCTGGTAACACTAATTTGGATAGTCCAAATTAGACACTCTATAGAGTCAACAACTCATAGACTGTTCATGACCTGTTATTGAACTGTCATCAACTAGCCAGTGAACTAAATTTAAATACCACAACATGGTGGCTGATATTTAGTAGATAACATATCCATTTTGTAATTCAGTTTATTGCAGTTCAGTCTATAGATCTTGATGTTTAGTAAATATGAACTGCATAATACATTTTATTACATGCTGCTGAAACATTTGATATGTTGATAATTGGTCGATACGCTTGTTCATTACAGCCACAATATGGTGTGTAGAGTGTCTACATTGGATTATTCACATAATTTCAGTACCTTTAGTTGCTATAAGAACACAACAGTCCATTGAACCTTTGCTTTAGGTGTGCATCTTGTTTAAGATTGTATGTAATGTGTATATAACATATATGTGTTTAACATTTTATTTTCAGTGACTCAGGCCCACTGCGCTTTGCCAGGACCCCAACACCTCCGGATGATGAGAGTCCAGAGAGCAGCCCTGCTGTCAGCCCCAACCACACACTGAGACCTACTTCACCCGGCCCTCCTCGACCCAAATCCCCCTCACAGGTCAGCTTTGGAACTCCTTTGCCCTAAGTAACGTACAGAAAGTGAATACACAAATTATATTGGATGTTCTAAAACACAACAGTGTTTACAAATGTAATATATAGTGTAATTTGTATGTAAGGCCCATGCGACACTTTGTAATACAACACATTGGTAATGAAATTAGACCATGATTATGAGGTTAGCTGTGTTAGCATCAGTTTGAGGACATTTTATGTCGGTCAGTTTACATAAGAACTCTACACTGAGAAAAACTATATAGACACATTGACATAATCCTTTCTAAGTCACTTGTCTAAGTCTGTGACTGCACAAATTGTTATAGAATTCATACATATTAAACCTCTGATACACTGGCCTCTTAAGTGTATGTTGTTTTTTTAGTGAAAACTTTTAACTTAACTTAACTTAACAAACCCCTCTGCTGATCCATGTTTGCTTTTTTCTGTTTTGCATGATACAGAGTGAAGATGTAAGTGAGCCTGTAGCTTAGAGTTAATTGTGATTCTGACATGCATATATTAGCATGGTAATGATACACAAGTTTTGACATGGGATAATGGTTTAAAAAATTGTATGCCCATAACATGCCATTATCAGCTCAAGATGGGACCGCCAAAGCCTCCTCCTCCCAAAGTCACTCCAACCAAGGAAATACAGCAAGAGCAAATCATCAATCTGTTCGATGGAGGCTTTCCTGAGATCAGTGTCACCTCACCACAGGTAAAAGCATATATGAAAAATCCTTTTTTGTTTTAGAATAACTACTTTAAACTTTCTTGAATATATGAAGTTGCTAGCATCACATAACACAGTGCAGATAACTTCAAAACACATCTTTTTTTAGTCGAATGAGAAACCCACAGAATCTCTCCTGGACTTGGACTTTGACCCATTCAAGCCAGACAGCAATACAGCCATTGGTCAAACCCAGTCACCTGCATCTCAGGTCCATTTCTATCTCATGTCTCATACTCAATCATTAGGATTTACATTCTTGATTATGAAAATAACAGAAAGCCTCTTCTATGTGCTTTGCCTTTTGAATAGGAATACATAATGCATAATTTATAATGTATACGACAGTATGTAACAATAGGAATCTAATGCAGATTCTCTATTTTGTACTTTTCTAGGCACTGTCATGGGATCTTTGGACGGTGAGAGAGCTTTTTTGTCCTAGTGCCCATATTCTCAGTTCAGTCTGCCCTTTTCTAGTATGGCATGATACTTTAAAAGTGTTTGATATACATGTTTCTCTGTTTTTCAGACAAACACTGAGGCCCAGCCTGTAAGTAATGACTAAGAAATTGTCTTTGTGCTATAGGGAGAGATCAGCGTTAAAAGTTAGCTTATTATGGATTTAACATTATGAGTTAACATTACCCATCACTGAAACTGTTACAATGAAAACTTCCTAATAAATTTATATAAAGTATTTTTTACAATGGTGTGGTAGTTAGCACTGTCGCCTCACAGCAAGAAGGTCCTGGGTTCGAGCCCCGGTTTCCTCCCACAGTCCAAAGACATGCAGATTAGGTCAACTGGCTACTCTAAATTGCCCATAGGTGTGAATGCGAGCGTGTGTGGTTGTTTGTCTGTGTTGGCCCTATGGTGGACTGACGACCTGCCCAGGGTATACCCCGACTCTCGCCCGAAGATGCTGGGATTGGTTCCAGCTTCCCAGCTGTTGAAAGAATTTTACAAAAAAATTCAATGAATGCCCTAGATCAAAATTTTCTTGTGAACTATAACTGAATTCCAAAAACAAAAGAGCTAGTTTCTGTTATTTTCTTCCACTAAAGGACAAACTAGAGCAATGGATTGCTTTTAATTAGCAAGGTGGAAATTTGAACCATATATTTTTCAAAAATTAACAAAGGCACTTCAATATTATGGGCTATTTAGTGTAAGTTAAAAAACGTAATTTAGAATTAGAAGTTTCTCTGTTATTATTGCAGTCTGTACATCTGCTTTGTAGGTGATATATGATCAATCAGTTTGTGCATTCATAATGTACCTTTCACAGTTACATTATGTGTTATTTGTCTACTAATGTGATATTTTGGTCCAACCCACTTCAAATTGGAGTGTAATGTGGCCCAATACCGAAAATGAGTTTGACACTCCTGATGTAAACTCCATGCCATCTCCTATATTGGCCTTGAGGCAGACTCTGTATCTGGGACTGCTGAGGACTTGTTCTTCACAATAAATACCTTCTTTCTCTTTCTAGGCTTCAGATGCTGGCTTCATTGCCAACTGGACAGCTGACTTTGGTTCTGCAGCTCAAGATTTGGGAAATGTTCAGCCTGCAACAGATGGGCAAGGGTGGCCTCCTGCAGAAGGATGGCCCACAGATACAGTGCCTGAAGGAGAAGCCACAGGCGAGGTTAGAAGCTGGGATACAAAGTATGACCAAGAGCCAAATCCAGACTGTGAAGAGTCTGCTCTGAGAAGTGGCAAGATAGCTCCATTTGAACAGTGGCATGTTCAGGAGGGTACTGAGGAAGGGTGGGCATCAGATCAATCAGGCTCAGACACACATCACTCTGGGTGGACAGGGGATGAGGAAGGATGGATCACAGAAAAGAAAACCACAGGTTTAGATGAGTGTGGATCTGGAAAGTCCATGCCAGGAATTATATTCACTAATGAGTTTGGCCAAGAAATAACAGAGGCCACAGAGGGAACTGGGCAGGGGTCATACACAGAAGAAGAGCGAAACAACTCTAAGTGGTACTTAACAGGTCAGGGAGATGTGGATGGGTCAGGGTCTGAATATGAAACGGCTGAGGAATGGGGAGATGCTCCCGGTCAGAATAATGGTTGGATCAGTGCTGATGATGATCTAGAATCTGCAGAGAATAATGAAACTATACCTGATCAGGATATCACCAGCAGCAATTTAAATCAAGAGTGTTTTGTGGACAATATTGGTTCATCCTTCTTGGAACAGAGCACCATACCTCTTGCAAGCATTATTGGTCATACCTTTATAGCTAATTGGGACCGGCTGACAATGACAGAATCAACAGAGCTCAATATGGAAACAGAGCTTGGACGTCACAGTCCAACTAATTATGTCTTCAGCACAGCAGATACTCATAGCACTGAGCAGAATGAGAGTGTAGACAATTCACTTGTTTCAGAATCCAAATTATGCTCTGACCCATTCTGCAAATCAGAGTGTGACAGATTAGTTTCAGCACCTGATCTTTTTGCTGCATCAGAGGAGGATCCATTTGGTACTAGCAATGACTCCTTTACCAACTCAAACAAGGGTCCATTTTGGCAATCAAAATCAGAAAAATGTCAGATAACTCAGAAGGATGTTAATGACCCTTTTGCAATGGCCAGGGGATATGTTTTTGGGTCTGAATGTTCACCTACACAGGCAGCTGGTTTTGCATCAGATACTTTTCAAGCAGGAAATATGTGGGCTACTGAAATTATGCCAGACCCTTCTACCAGTGAGATTAATCGGGAATCTTTTGCCATTGAGACTAACCCTCCTTTTGCCAGTAAAACTGACCAGGATCCTGTTGCCAGTGAGAGTAACCAGGACCTTTTTGCCAGTGAAACTGACCAGCATCCTTTTACCAGTGGCACTAATAGGGATCCATTTGCCAGTGAAACTGTCCAGGATCCTTTTGCCAGTGAAACTAATTGGGATCCCTTTGCCAGTGAGAATAATCAAGATCCTTTTGCCACTGAGACTGAACAGGATCCTTTTGCCAGTGAGACTAACCAGGATCCTTTTGCTAATGAAACTGTCCAGGATCCATTTAGTAATGTAACTAATTGGGATCCTTTTGCCAGTGAAAATTATCAAAGTGTTTTCACCAGTGAGACTACCCGGGATCCTTTTGCCAGTGAAACTGACCACGATCCTTTCACCAGTGAGACTGACCTGGATCCTTTTACCAGTAAAATTAATCATAATACTTTTGCTAGTGGTAATAACCAGGCTCCTTTTACCAGTAAAACCAACCAGGATCCTTTTGATAGTGAGGCTACCCAGGATCCTTTTGCCAGTGAAACCGACCAGGATCCTTTCACCAGTGAGACTAATCAGGATAATTTTACCAGTAAAACTAACCAGGATTCTTTTGCTAGTGAGACTAACCAGGAACCTTTTGCCAGTGACACTAACAAGGATCCTTTTGCCAATGAAACCAAACAGGATCCTTTTGCCAGTGAGACTAATTGGGATCCCTTTGCTAGTGAGAATAATCAAGATCCTTTTACCAGTGAGACTAACCAGGATCCTTTTGCCAATGAAACCAAACAGGATCCTTTTGCCAGTGAGACTAATTGGGATCCCTTTGCTAGTGAGAATAATCAAGATCCTTTTACCAGTGAGACTAACCAGGATCCTTTTGCTAGTGAGAACCATGAGACCCAGGATCCTTTTGTTAGGGAGACTGACCAGAATACTTATAGTAGTGAGAATAACCAGGATACTTTTGTTAGTGACAATTACCAGGACCCTTTTGCTAGTGATTCTAACCAGGACACGTTTGCTAGTGAAACTAACCCAGACCCTTTTGCTAATGAGACTAACCAGGCCCCTTTTGAATATGAGATTAACCAGGATCCTTTTGATAGTGAGATTAACCAGAGTTCATTTGCCAGTGAGACTAACCAGGATTTTTTTGTGAGTAAGAGTAACCAGGACCTTTTTGTCAGTGGCAATAATCAGGTTCCCATTATTAGAGAGACAACCCAAGACCTTTTGACCGATGATGGCAGCCGTGGATGGGCAAGGGGCTCAGAGTCCACAATCAATGGGCAAACAAGTGGGGAAGATATAGACTTTTCAACCAGGAATGGGTTTGCCCAGTGGGCAGCCTTTCCTTCCCCAACTGCTGATTTAGAAAGTTTCAGTAAGGATTCTTGGCAGGAGCTGGACAACAGCGGTGGCTTCTTCCTGTCTGTTGGCCAAGCTGACATGATTACATGCTGGCCTGAAGAGAGTGGACCAATTCAGGACCCATTTGTTGCCTGTCCCAGTCAAAACAGCATTCCTAGTTCAAAGACTGCAGCCATGGAAAAGACTGCCAGTGTTAAAGAACCAGAGAACTCTGACCTGTCTGAAGATGAGGTTGCAAATCGGAGATATGGAAAGTTGTACCAAGAAATAGATGCAGAGAAAGATGAGGTACCCGAATTCCTCCCTATTTTAGTATAGCATGAACCGACCACAGTGAGAAGCTCTTTTCCTGCCTGCAGATGAAGCAATAGTTTCCTGCTACAAACCCCTTCAGACCCTAGAATCCCTTACAGTTTACAGATCCTGGTCCTTTGCCTATGTCTCTCCTCTCCTTGCTTCTGATGTTTGGTTTAAATAGTATTCCTAATCCAATTACTCATATATAGCAAGTGTGTTGAGAGCCAATATTCAAAGAATTTTTGCAATTTGGTTTAGGTGTCCAACAGAGCTTTAAATGGGCTTGCTCAGGTAAATAGGCAATTAAACATGTTGATTAAACTTGTAGTACAATTAGAGTTTCATACTGGCTGCTGCAAGAATGTTTTAAGATTGCAATGATTATCATAACACTTAGTAGTGACATTGTCTAAATGTAATTACAAAGCAGTTTTTATTAATACTTGGTTTAAATCTGCGTATAATTTAAGCTTATATGTAGCTATAACACTGGACTGATTTTTAGCAACCTTGAAGAATTATGGAGTGTTTTATATTAACACATCTAGCATTGTCTCTGTAATAGTGTTATGATCCTCCTTAATCCTGTAATCATCCTCCTTCCCTAGAAGGTTCAAATTCCATAAAATATTTTTATTTTTAGATATTATATTGGACATAGACATAGACTGGACAGAAACTTATCTGAGTTATTAACAGTTTCTCTCATATCGCTTCTACTGCTTACAAAGGTGGATGCCGCAGTTCTAACTTTTGTGGCTGACTTTGATAACATGGTGAGTCATTGTTCTCTTCAGGACAACAGATTATTCTTTCGTTGTCTCTCAGACACAAAACAGCAAATGATATAGAAAAATATAATGACATAGTAAGTTGTATCAATTTAGTTTTTTATTGTTTATCTGGATGTAAAACATGAAATTCTTCTCTGCTAATCTGTGCTCAGATCCATTCATCTTTCATTTTTGACAGCATATGTACTTGAGCAATGTTATGTAATTATATTTGTACCCTGACAGCTCCATGTCAGTTTTCCATTAACCTAAAAGGGTAAAAATTTCTACAAAAAGGAATGATTAAAAGCTGTAATAATGTTATAAATATGATATGTAAAGCTAAAATTTACTTCCGTTAAGTTAACTTCTTGCTCTTCATGTTTCATTACCTTTACAGGTTTACTATAATGTACTATTTTCATACATAAGAATGTACTTGTGTATAGACACATACATTATGGGTTGTTTATATATTTTAGACCTGAGTTAAATATTTATTGACCGTTATTTATAAAGCTGCCTGGTCAGTGTGCCTGGTCTGAATTTCCAATTCTCATACTGCATATTTGTGTGTATATTTAAAGTCTGAAGCCCCAGAAGGGGCTGAAACTGGTACAGAATCAGCCCCAGAGGGAGTGGGAGAAGGGGAAAAGGAGGTGTCTCCGTCCGAGGCCCCAGAGGCTGAGGGCAGTGTAACGACTCCTCTTGCAGAATCCACTACTGAACCGGCAGAGACCACTGCTGCTAGCAGCCCACCTGCAGAAACTGCTTCTGTGAGTGATACTGGGCTATTGATGCCCAAATATTATTAGAATTGTAAATTCATTTTAATCATTTGCTCAATTATAATCATCATCAACATCACCGTCTTCATCACCACCATCATCATCATCATCATCATCATCACCTTTATCTTCATCAGCACCTTCATCATTTTATCCTCATTACAAAAATCTGTATCTTTGTCAGTGGTGTCAATGTATTTGTTCATTTATTTATTTCTTTGACTATTTACATCAGCTCCATCTTCATCAATCATCATACTTTACCATCACCATATCATCTTTCTGTTTATCATTATGCTCCGATTATGTTTGGTCAATTTTTTTTTATGCATAAACCATTTTTTTTTTTTACCTTTTACGCATGGTCATGAGTTTTTTGTGAAATCATAATCAAACGGTTGTAGTTAATGTTTTTTTTCATGCACTGTGTTGCTCTTTAAGAGCATAGTGGAGTCTCCTGAAGCTGCTGAAACTATGGCAGCAGAGCAGGCTGAGGTATGTACCATTTTTATCAGCCTCACACTGCCTGCGCTGCCTATATCATCTTGCTCATCACATTATGTGCTTTATGAGAAACCTTTTATTAATGAATGTTCCTCTCCTTTCTGACAGTGGGGCTCAAAATTTTGGAACTGTGGAAAAAATGTGTTTTTTTTCATTTTTTTCATACTCATTTTAGTATTTTCTGTGATTAATTTGATGTCTGTGATTGTAGAAGTTTGGCTTAAGAATACCATACCTGACATTCTTAATATACGTGTGGTGGTCTTGGAAAACCCTTCACATGTTGAAATTCTGACATGAATTCTGACATACTACATATACATACTACATGTACATGTGTCCATATGTGCTTCACTTTGTGCATAGGAGCATTGTCATGCTGCAACAGGTTCGGGCCTCTTAGTTCCAGTGAAGGGAAATTCAATTCAATTCAGTTTTATCTGTAGAGTGCTTTTAACTATTGTAATGCTAAAGCATACAAATATAGCATACACAGGTATGGGATTAGGGATGACCCAGATATAGGTATGGTGCTCAGGTGTCCACAAATTTTGGCCTTATAGTGTAGTTCTGAAAATTTGAGTTGATATTCTTACATCTGACCATATTTACCACTGCATTTGTTAAAACAGCGCCTTACTTAATGTGATCTTAGGAAGGAGAATATATTAGGCAAGGCTGAAAATGAAATAAAACATTTAATTATCAATTTGACTAAATATATATTTATGGTTTCTTAAATTTCTCAAAACTGTGTTATAGACAGAAAAACACTATTTTGGCTGTTTGCCAGACATCCTTGGGTTTTCCCAGACTGCCCAGACCATGTTGGTTTTATTAATAATAAGTGATTTTTTGTATGTTTTATTGACCATTGATTATGTTGATTCTGTTTTAATGACATTGAAGTTAGTCTCAGCCAAGAGTTTAATAGTTAAAATAGTAATAAGAGTAAAAATAGTAGTAGTAAAAATATTAACTGACAGAATTCATGTTCATATAAATCCTGTAACACTAGCTTATCTTGACTTTGTGGATAGCGATGATATTTTAATAATGTGTTCTTGTTTACATCATGGCCACAAAAACATATCCTGGTGGTTGAGTGTCTACCCATGAGAATCATTTATCTTGCGATTTATTATTCTTACCACGTATTTCATACAGCATAAGGATATGTATTACCTATAGTTATCTGATTTAATGCATATTTACATCAAGGAAATCCTTTAGTAACTGGGGCTTAAAATATTTTATGTGTAGACCACCTCAGCTGATGACACTGAGAAAGAGCAACTCCACCAAGAGGCTCCGGTAAATACACCCTTTGTCATGAATGGCATTAGATAAGTACAAATTCAAGATCATATGTAGCACTGCGTAATATTAGCTTTGCGCCAATGCGCCATGTAATTCTTTCCACTTTTGAATTTCTGCATATTTGTAACAGAAATAAGCCCAGAGTATTAATTTACAGCCTAAATTACAGCACATTTTTGCTATATGTAGGAATCTGTCCCAGTAGCAGAATCAGGAGAGGAGCCATCTACAGAGGCTCTGGTAACTACCCTCCTACATTTCCCATGTAAAATTGGAGCTGTTAACACTGTAAAGAAGTTTTTTATACTACCGTAGAACCCCAATACAGTCTACATAGAAATTGCTTCAGGCCTTTGTGCTTTACATTGTGTAGGTAATAGCAGAGCAAACCATTCCACATATATTCTTTTTTAAAATTAGTTATGAATACATCCTGGTATTGATTATTCGTTCAAGTACTACAAGGTAGATTTATGTTTTTCTTGTTTGCTTTAGAAATGGAAGCTGTGTCTATGCTTTGAGCATTTAAATCATACACTTGTGTAGGAGATTCCATATTTGTGCATGTGTAAGATAATTATTCATGTTTTTTTTATGTGTAGGCCCCTGCAGAAGATAAAGAGTCTCCTATTGAAGAGACTCCGGTAACTACTTAATTAACACTCTCAATTACTATTGCCATGGTAAAAGCAGTCCCATAATTGGAATAGTGGCTGATTAAATTCACAGTGAATTTAGCATACTGTTCTACCTGTGGTGTCTGCTTTGTATACTGTCTCAGCATGAAGCCTTTTAAGATTATCTTAAGCAAAATATTTTTCATTTGATCACAAACATTTAGTGGGATATTTATGGAATCCTAAAAATGACAATGTTAATAGTAGGCTACCTAATGAGGCAATAATGATATAATTTTACACAATAATAAGCTATCATTATATTACTCATACGTTTATTATTTTAAAAAATATATTTATTTTACTTTCTAAACAAATGCACATATTTAGTAATTTATCTTATTTTAATTATCTTTATTTGTTTCCCAAATAAAACTCACAACATTATCTCCTCACCACTTGTATTATAATGAGGGGGCATGTCCAAACCTAGCCAGGTTAATCAAGGTAAATTCAGATTATAGCAATTAGACATTAGTAATTAGTAATGATATGTCATGCATCGATAAATCACAGTGCAAATTTATGTTGATTCGAATCGATGGAAAAAAGAACTCTCTTAGTAATTCCAAGCTGTAATTGCATTATTTAGACAGTACAGTGTGCAATAACATACAATAGTGAGAATATAAGTGATGTCACTGTAGGTGGAAGTAACACAGCTCTGATGCTTCAAAAACATGCGAAAACCAAATGGAAAATGGGAAAGAGCTTTCATCGGATTCAAAAAGAATCTTTTTACAGACTGGCAAAAGCTAATGAAAAGAGAAATTGGAGGTCGATTCAAAATTACTCTCGCTGAGTAAAATACTAGTATTACAGTGTGTCATTGGTCATTAGTTAATAATCCCATAGCATTAATAAAGTGCTAGACATCATGCAGATACAGACTGATGTGGACTCTTTGTCAGCAGTGGTGATTCTATTCCAGTGTAGACGCATTAAATCTTATGCACAATTGGCGTGAATGGTTTTAATGCTGTAGTTTATTAACTCAAAGGTGTTTATTGATTTTTTTTTTTATAACAGCCCCCCTGTTGTGTTTTATTCTACTAGTTCATGGTATTAACCAGTACTATTTTTCGACATTTTAAAATACCCATTGCTTCAGAGGAGACAGTATATATTAATTTACTTGAGTGGAAACTGATGTATTCTGACAACCTAAAACCAGTTGCCACCCTTGTTGGTTTAATTGTTTAATTAATGCTTTATGTTTTGGATAATTCATATTTTGTTTAATGAATATTTTTAGACAGTTGTTTTTATGTGAATAATGTATTACTGGATGGAGACTGTATAACATTCATTTAAACTAAAGTGTATATTTCATACTCTTGTTTGTGACATTGTTCAACATTACAGCTCAGAAAGAAATATTTTAAAGTTTACTTTAAAAAACTTCACTTTTCTGAGTCCCTTCCCCACTTATTGAACATTAATGAAATCTATGAAATTTGTTTCTTGGTTTGATTTTTAAATTTTTCTTTCTTTTTTTATTATTTGTTATATTTTGAAAACAAATTATTTGAACCATTATACCACAAAGTCAACTGAAATCATACTGGACTTTAAAGAAAACACAAAAAAACTACTATAGCATTTCGTTGCATGTTGAACATGAACTTAAATTTTAAGTGTAATTCTTTATTTTGACAAACTTACACTTTGATGGCACAGATGATTCTTTGTGGTTTCAATGGTGACTCCATTCCATTTCATTGTAATGAACTTTCTCCTATTGTTTTAAGACATCATCATTCAAACATTCTGAATGTGTGATGTGCTGTGGTATTATTTAGCTCGTCAGTTCCAAAATAGAATGAGGTAGCAGCTTGTAGAGGTAAAAATTACATAATGTGACCTATTTTAAAAATAGAAACAGGAAGCTCTCATAAGTTTTCTTTTTTCTTTTTTTGGAAGGTTTTTAGGTTGATCAATTTAGTTTTTTTTCTTTCTTATAGAAAACATTCTTTTTATTGGTGTCAGATGTTTGAAACTCTACTCTATATACTACGTTATATACAATCTATTAAATACACTTTTTTAGAGACTTTGAAATTGTAGCGGTATCAAATGAAGAAGGCTAATTCCTGCTAAGTGAAACTTAGCATTCAGATTACTTAGTTCAATTTGTTACTGATTTCATCTCAATTGTTGGTCCCTTTCCTCCGTGCAAGTAAGACACCAAAAGCCATGATTTGTTTTCTCCCCAAAACCCTTCATCATATCCAAGTAAACCTTCCCCAACTCAAAATGGCATGATCCAGTTTGTTTATCCCTAAACGGACACTCATCCCCTTCTCACTGAGGACAGTTTCAACCACTGCAGTTAAACTGGTCCTAGTTCCCTTCATTGTGTTAAGTACCTTCCCATGTGCTGCTCTGCACTGATCCATCCAAATGAGTGGCTGTAGCGAGTGTCTCGTGCCTGACTCTCACAACTGGATGCGTCTTTTAGACCATAGAGAGCAAACCAGAAGATGAAACCAGTACAGTAGAGAGCAAACCTGAGGATGAAACCGGTACCCTAGAGGTCAAAGCAGAAGGAGAAACTGGTTCCACAGAGGTTGAACCAGAAGATGAAACTGGTACCATAGAGGTCGAACCAGAAGGAGAAACTGGTACCATAGAGGTCGAACCAGAAGGAGAAACTGGTACAGTAGAGGTCAAACCAGGGGATGAAACCAATAAGGAAGGGGCTTCCAAGAATTTTGGAGAGGAGGTAGATATTCAGCCATGATGGTATACTTGGTACACTTGCCACTTATAAACCAGGATGTCTGTGCTTTGGATGTAGCATAAAGGCTATTTGATGAATGAGATATTAGTATGTTATATACAGAATGTTAATGAGGTAGTTCAATTTGGTGTATATTTTTTTTATTATAGAATGTAACATGTATTAACTGGAAACTTCTTTTTTTTTTAAATTTTTTTATTAATGTACTTTTTAATTTAATTTAATTTAATTTACCATGGTTTCCTTGTGTTTAGAATGTTACCTGAAGTATTGATTGAACAATTTGCTTAAAATTTCATTTATAAAATTTTCATTTATGAAAGTAACATTTCACATACATTTCGGCTCATCTCAGGACAAGATGCCTATTCCCTCTGTGGTAATTGAGCCAGCTTCCAGCAATGAGGGTGATGATGACCGAGACGGTGACATTGTATCTCCAGTAGCTAGCAGTGGAGATGGAGTGACACCAGACAGCCAGACGGCCAAAGATATTTCCTCTTCTGGCATGCCTCCCGGTTTCCTGTATAAGGTCAAAAACAGCAACAACAGACATCTAATCATACCCAATGGTATATGCAATATACTGTAGCTTTGTCTTGAATAACAATACAAAACAAAATCTACTCCCATATTTTTAGGTGGAAACATTGCATGACTTTGAGGCTGCACACCCAGATGAACTTGATCTGAAGAGAGGAGATACTATTCTTGTTGTTCCCACAGACCTGGCGGAAGATCAGGTATGAACTGTGTTTACACTCAAAATGTCTGATTGTACTTAAACACATAGCTCCGTATTAATTCAGATTAATACTAGCCAACCCGCTGATAGACCAGGCAGAATTTTTGTTTCTTGGGCAAAGTTCCAGAAACAAAGTTTTAGTTCCTGTTCCATGTTACATACTTTTCTACAATCCAGGAACTACTGCGATGAAGCCTGTCATACTGAATATTGCTGACTGATAGAATAACTATTTTGAATATTTGCCTTTTTTATATCACTGGTGATACAGCACAAAGGGCAAAGTGGAACATTTTGTATTTTACAAAAAACCACCCTCTTCTGTATAAAAAAGGCTAACAGATATCCACAACTGACTAGTGTCACACTGATGGAAAAAAACCTGAAACAAGGGTCAGTATTACTCCTCCAGATACTCATGTATGAATACCTTTGCTGGAAATAAAATTGTCACACAGTTAACAAAACAACTTGTTTGATGTTCAGGGTGTTTCACCTGCAGGTAGAAATGATGCAACTGTCCTGCTTTTTGAGTCACTTCTGTTATTTTCCATAATGGTCATACTTCCTGCAGTGTGGTGGGAATGTAAAACAGGAATTCATCCAGGACCTGGGTAGATTCAGGGTAGATTTATTCAGGAGAGTTCTGGAACATTTAATTCCTTTATACCTTGAATTATCCAGCCTAATCCAAATTTGATTTAAAGATCAAAGTTTTTTTTTTGGATAATGAATAATTTCTTGACATGGTTAGGGTTAGGGTTAGATTATATAAATAATAAAGATTATATTAATATACAAATATACAAATTAAAAAACACAGTTGAAACCCAAAATGTACCCCTTCCTTCCTTGGAGAGACCGGTTTTGCATGACCTGTATTTGCATAGCAACTTGGTGGATTACCATACTTGTAAATGGTAAAAACACTTGCTTATCAGATGTTTATTGCTAACTCAGATTGCTTCTGTTTGTTTCCTAAAAGAATGTGGAAAAATTGCTGATATAATAGCTGCAGCTAGTTTTGGACTTTGAGCAGTCTGTCTAAAGCATGTTTTATAAATTATAAGGGGAAGTTATCAATTTACCAAGCATGTGTTGAAACATATGAATACAAAGGTAATGGACATTCAGTACATGCGTTAGTACTGAGTAATCTCTGGCCCAAACTATTCCTCACTGAAATCTTACTACACTTTTAAGAACAGCTATACACCTGCCCATTCATACACTTATCTAATCGACCAATCGTGTAGCAGCAGTGCAATGCATAAAATTATACAGATACAGGTCAAGAGCTTCAGGTACTGTGCCCAAAAACATGAGAATGGGGGAAATGCAGTCTTAGTGACTTTAACTGTGGCATGGTTGCTGGTACCAGATGTTGTTGAGTTACTGTTACGGTTAGAACGGCGAGACCACAAGTGCAGCGGCACGCACGTGAAAGAATAATCAGAGTCTGACCGGAATAGTGAGCTAGGAGCGAGATTAGGGTCCCAGCAGAGAGGGCGTGGTCTCCGTTACTGTGCAGGAAGAGAACGGGACGTGGCATAAGAAAGCCGACGTTAAAACGGCAGAGCAAAATGAAACCGTACACTGTTACGTGAACGAAAACGCGACCCGTGAGCGAACTTAGTCCGGAGAAGAGAGGAGTCTTGTCTCCGTGGCAGTGCAGCGTGAGAACCGTGCAGGGAGAGAAAACAAAAACGTGAAACCGGCGGAACAAAACGAAACCGTACACTGGTATGTAAGGCGAAATAAAACCGTCGTTCGGAAAGAACGAAAACACTACCTGTAGATGAACTTCAGCCGAAGATCGGGTAAGTCCTCTTTGGAAGCAGGGCGAGTAGCACGAAACGCGAAAAGATTCATGGACAAGCGAATAGCGTCTCTAAACTTCCGTGTTTATACTTAGAGATCCGGAAGTTACGTCTTGACCACGGAAGCGGAAGTCGGCGCGTTAGAAGTCGTTACGATGGCGACGTGAGCCGCGTCTGTAGAGCTCGTCTTCTCCCGAGGCGCGAGAGTCACGACAGAGTCCCCCCTCGAAGGGCCGGCTCCCGACGGCCCAGCTATGTCCGGCCTGGAATCGTAGAACTCCTGGACGAGGGCGGAGTCGAAGATATCCCGACGAGGCACCCAGGACCGGTGCTCGGGCCCATAGCCCTCCCAGTCGACCAAAAACTCGCAGCCCCTACCCCGGCGACGGACGTCCAGCAGTTTGTTGACGGTGTAAGCCGGCCTCCCGTCAATGTCCCGCGGCGGTGGAGGGTCGACGGCGGGTACCGAGAGAGGGGAAGAGAGGGCTTTCCGGAGGTGCGACACATGGAACACCAGGCTGGTGCGAAGAGTCCTCGGTACGGCCAACTGGTATGAGACGGGGTTGACACGGCGGACCACCTTGAAAGGACCCACATAACGGGGCCCCAATTTGAGATTGACCGAGGTCCCAGGAAGTCCCTTCACGGACACATATACCCGGTCCCCGGGATGATAGACCAGAGTGGGGCGGCGATGGCGATCGGCCCGATGCTTGATGGCGTCCCTGGAGGACAGGAGAATCCGCCGGACCCGCGCCCAGATACGATGAAGGTGACTGACGACAGCATCCACAGAGGGGTTGGAACCACCTGCCCTATCGTCGGGGAACCACGAGGGGGCGATATCGGTGGCAGCCTTGAACGGGGACATCCCGGTGGCAGAGGTAACGAGCTGGTTGTGGGCCAGTTCCGCCATGAGAAGGTGTTTAGCCCATGTGGAGGGATGCGATGAGCAATAACATCGAAGGTACTTGAGAAGTTCCTGATTCACCCGTTCCGTCTGCCCATTAGACTGGGGGTGATAGCCGGAGGTCAGGCTCACCTCCACCCCCAGCTGACTCCAGAAAAGGTGCCAAAATCGAGCGATGAACTGAGGCCCCCGATCGGTAAGCAAATCTATCGGTGGGCCGTAATACCTAACCACTTCCTGAATAACGGACGTGACAGCCTGCTGCGCCGTGGGGTACGCCGGGAGATCCACGAAGCGGGTGGACTCGGTGAACCGGTCGACTATCACGAGGATGACTGTGTTCCCCTGTGACCTTGGCAGCCTGGAAACAAAGTCAAGAGAGATGTAAGACCAGGGACGTCAAGGAATAGGAAGGGGTAGAAGTAGGCCCTGGGGCCATCGGTTCTCAGGTTTACTGCGTGCACAGACGGCGCATGCCTGGACGTAAGTATCGACGTCTTCCCTGATACTAGGCCACCAAAAGCACCGTCGGGCTAATTCTAGCGTGCGACGACCTCCAGCGTGGCCGGCCAGGCCGTCTTCATGGCTCCAGCGAAGGACCCTAGGGTGAATCGCAGCGGGTACAAAGGTGTGACCAGGGGGAGTATCGTTCGGAGGTGGCTCGAGCTCGTGTGCACGGCGAACGTCCCTCAGGAGAGTCCAGCGTACTTAACCCACTATGCAGTTCTTATCCAGAACGGTCGCAGGAGGTTCAGGGCCATCGTCCTGCGAATGGAGTCGGGAGAGTGCGTCCGGCTTAACATTCTTGGATCCTGGTCGGTACGAAAGGTTAAATCGGAACCTAGTGAAAAACAGCGCCCACCGAGCTTGACGAGGATTGAGACGGCGCGCCTCGCGGAGGTACTCTAAGTTCTTATGATCTG
>JAQQZR010000001.1:17005881-17023739 GCA_030068235.1 Notoglanidium macrostoma | reverse complement strand
TGCTCTGATGGCCCGAGACAGTTTGGCCCTCGCTGCTCTTAAAGCCGCCTTGTCACCTGCCCTGAAGGCGGAGTCACGGGTCTTCAGCAGCTCACACACCTCTGCGATCAGGAGTTCGCAGTTCAAGGCAATGAATTCAAGGCAATTCATTCAATTCAATAGATATAAAAATATACAGATCCATGTTAAAATGTCAGGTTTTTGTGAAGTAAAAAAATGAAACTAAATTTAATCATGCCAGAACTTTCTTTCAATCTCAATGTGAAATTACATCATATAACAATTACGGGAAACCGATCAGCAATTTTAGGGGAATTAGGAAAAATAAAAAAGTTGCAATAACCCGGTCCCATATGTGTGAACACCATTTTACAACTGGGGATGTGGCTCTGTTCAGAATGAAACATTCATATCCAATCTCATGTTCAAAAGTAATTATCATACAGCTATCATAAATAAAAGTATTCTAATTAAACCCAAATAAAGACCAGCTGTTTCTGCAGGATTTTCTTCTACCAATCATCTATTCATCTTTTTAGTTTCATGTGACTGCTGAAGCCATCATCCACAAAAATCTTATAAAGCATGTATGGTATCTCATTTTTTAAAAGATATCAATCAGGAGAGAGGTAAAAAAAAAGATTTTGCAAAAGATTAGTTCTATTTCATGCTTCCTGACTGACAGAGGGTGGCTTAACCTATGAACATTACCTTTACATGTAACATGGATCAACTCTGGCTATAAATAGTGCAGTTGTATATGTCCTCTTATCCTTGTTGTGTTTGGATTGATTTTGTAGTTCTATACAAATTGCAAATAATTTGCCCTCTCGTGAAGACTGAGATTTTCCAATTGAAGTGTCTACTATGTGGTCTCCCCATGTTTGCTGTTAAAACCGCAAACAATAAAGGATAATGCATGGCAGCTCACCCCGTGTTCACCCCCACACATACAATTAGATGCTGCCCTTAGAGAGTTTATTGTGCTCCACTAGGTTTTCTGTGAAAGAGACGCCACTGTCCATATGTCTGCCTTTCCTTGTGTAAGACTCTGGTCATGCACAAAGGGTGTATGGGCAGGGTGGCACAAATTTCACAAGAAATGCTGAAAAACTGGGCAAACAAACTTTGGGAAAGGACAAATACACATGCAACATAGTCTGGCCAAAGTAGTTAGAAAGTTGCAACTTCCTGTACCTGAGGATTATCAAAGTTATAAGGAGTTAGTTCAGCTTCCACGAAACACTTACAGAATAGAACAAGTTGATATGTTTGTGAACAGACAGAAAATTCAGTGTTCAATTTGATACAAGGGCGGGACAGAAACAAATGCTTTAGACTGGGACACATTGACACACAACTGAAATAATCTACAGATGTTTGACTTCCACTACCAGAGAAGTGGATGACAGTGCAATCTGATCTGACCTGCTGTCCCACATGAACAGGTCACTGTAGTTCAGTAGGGGAAAGTGGGGATAGTTGTCACAAGGGGCAGTCTCATCATGGCTTATTTTTCCAATCAAGAATGAGCTACAGAGATGATATTCATACTGCACATGCTCAGTTAGCCCTTCCTCCTTTCAGGAAGAAAGCAGCCACATGTGACCATTCCTTCTGTAAATAATACTTTTCAAGGTAAAAAAATATTTTTTTTATGATCATATGTGAATCATTGTACAACGTGAAGCATTGTAAAGTCATATAATTTTAATTAGTGTTTTCTTAGCTCCTAACAGGCCTAGATAATGTGTCAAAGCTGTTGTGCAAGCTAGTAAAGCAAGTTTGATCATGGTTGTCAGTGTAGGGACAGTTTCTGCAGTTGCCCAACATGCTGCTGCAAATGTCCCTTATCACAACATTAATGTAAAAGTATGTCATAACATAATAAAATTTTAATTTTATGGATGAATAAAGAATAATACTACAGTAGTAGTGAGGTTTGAGGTTTTAGGTTCACTGGTATTTGGCCATCTAATTGAGACCCCAGTAAGTTAGGAGAAAGTTGAATGAAAATACAATCAGAACAAGAGGGAAAAAAACAAAACTACAAAAAACATAGTTAATGACACTGACTCCGAGAAAGAAGTTTGTTTGTTTGGATAGTTACTCGAAACCAAGAAAGGTTTGGGTACAGTGCTAGCAGTGCAAGCCATGCCATGGGCTCACTGCACTGATGGAGGAGCCATTTATATATGTCTCAAACTCAAACTGCGAAACTGATGTGGACTAATTTCCCTCTCTCTAACAACACACAACACACACATACACACAAATAAACTTAAGAATACTTTCTAGCATTCACTTAAACACACACACATGCACACACACACACACACACACACACACACAAACACACACACACACACACACATAGTGCACTTCAGTAGGCTTACATCTGATGTGGGTTTCTTTTCTGTTACCCTCTCTCTGACACACACACATCAAATGCACATGCAGATGCACACGCACTTAAATTCCAGAGATCACTTAAACAAACACACAGAGTTCACAGAGTAAGCTTTCACAGTTGTTAACAGAAGTATTATTAAATTTCAATGTCTTGATTTTGATTAAAAAAATATTTTATTTCATCATTTGACTTTCTCTATTCAAGTATAAATTGTATGTTTCAGCAGTGTGGGTGAGTAGCTGACAGTTGTGGGTTTAATATATTAAAATTGTGTCTTTCCAATAAAAACAGTCTCTGAGAAACTGAAGTAATACAAAAAAGTGTTGCAACCATTCCCACTTTCCCATAGTCCATGGTGACCAATAAGGGATTTTTGGCACCAATACCAATAAAAAAGGTCTGTGATTTCCAATAACCGATATCAGCCGATACCCACCCCTCGAAAAGAATTTGTTCAATAAAAGAACTTGATGTTCTGAACAAATACTGGCTAGAAGTTCTGCTCATTAGACTGGAAATTTCAAGGCAACAAGCTATGTCAACGTAGTGATTTTTTTTTGCTAAGTGACCATATTTATTCCTGCTCATGGCTGTGCCAGATTCTGACCCAGATCAGTGCCTAAACCCTTGCCCAGGCTGAGAGCCGGCAACATTGTAACCAGGGCCAATCCTGAGCCTGCAGGACAAGACTCAAAAATGGACTACATTGTTGGGGATCCAGAAGTAGTGCCTTTGGCGGGGTTCTGTCATGGATTTGCTCCTTGCTACCGACACAGCATATTCCTTGTGAACTGCATGAAACCTGTTACTGTTAACCATCCTGAAGCAAAGGGATGCGATGTGAGGATACAGTCTGATAATTATGATCTGAAGATAGCAAACCTGAAGAAAAGTCACTCAGCAGTTTATTACTGTGCCAGTTACAGCAGTGACACACAGTTACAGTAAATATTCCCAATGTGTATAAAAACCCTGCTGGTACACAGCCACAACAGAAACCCTACAAAAGTCCATTAGTCCATTATATTAGTAAACCTTACAAAATGACTTATGTTATTTTAATAAATTGTAGTTGATTGTCTTTATTTATATTCAAATTTTAATCTGTCCTACAGTTTTAATTTCATATTTGTTTGAGATTTGAATAACAACTACTGACAGATTTCAGACTAGCTGTGCATAATAAAACAAATGTGCACAAGGTCAGGGGGAATATTTAATAATAGATATCAACATAAAGCAGATTTACAGAACTCTGCATGTAGATTTATATTTAGGTCCTTAATGAGCAAACCAGATGTGACAGTGGCAAGGAAAAACTCCCTGAGACAATAAAAGAAGGAACCAGAATGAATGGTACCCCACCTTCTGCTGAATGGCAGGGGTATGATAAAGAAGTGGTTGTGATTGCCTGAGTTTCCACAGTTCTGAAAAACAACAGGAACAAAACAAAATGGTAGGTGATTGATGGTTCAACCATTTGAGTTGTGATTACCTGTAAAATCAGCAGGCTACTGTTTTTATAGCAAGTAGTAAGAAACTAGCAACTTAATATGTGTTAGCCTACTACTTGAATTTACTCAGCATTAATTTCTTCCACTTTATTGGGTCTGATTAGTTAGTTACAATACTTACCTAATTTAGGTACATAAATATTAGTTTCTATTCTTATCACACCACTTGGGGGCCCCTGCGTCTGTCTGATACATAAACCTTTCCCCCAAATGATAGTGAAGTGTGCTTTTTTGGAGATCAATAAGTGCTGCAACATTTCAGGAAACTGTAACGGGGTCACACATACTAGAGAAGATTAAAAACATCACAGCAGTGTTTTATTTTTATGACCAGGGTGGCAAAAATTTGCAAGCAGTACTGATGTGGGAAAACAAGCTTTGGAAGTGGACAGATGCACTTACACTGTCTTCTGCCTACCAATTGAGCCAAAGCAGTCAGAGAATAAATGCTTTTTCAAAGTGTTCCTGTAACTGAGGATTAGCAAATACTTCTTCTCCCTCAAATTACTCTAATGTTCAGCAATTTGGGAAAGTTTATAAGGCCATCCCCAAACAAGAAGCCCATTCTCTCCAAAACAAATATGACTGCACAATTTAGGTTTGCAAAATTGCATCTGAACAAACCACAAACGTTCTGGAGCAATATCCTTTTGACTGGTGTGACCAAGGTGGAAATGTTTGGTCATCATGCACAGCATCAAGCACAGGGAATCAACAATAAATGAATATTCTTGAGACAAATGTGAGGCCATCTGTCCAGCAGTTTAAGCTTGGGTGAAATTTGATCAGTGCAACCTCAACCCCACTGAGATACTGTGACTAGATCTTAAGAGAGCGATGCATAAATGAATGCCCTCAAACTGAAGCAATGCTGAACAGTGGGTGGTTCTACACGTTACGAAATTATAGTTTGTATTTATATTTTACCAACTGGCTTCTGAATGTTGGTTTACTTTTTGGAAAAAATGTCTTCTTGTGAAAGTTATTTGTTGTTTTAAAAAGTTGGTGAGGACAACTCAATTGTTATTTAAGCCCTAAAAAATAAAAACTTACTGAAAGAGGGTGTACTTTCTTTTTCCCAACATTGTAAATCTATAATGACTGCAGATGGCCTGAATAAATGGAAAAACTAATCCAAAGTAATAACATAAGACTTAAATTTTTCACATAATCCCAGAACTAAACCTAATACCAAATGTTTTGCAATACTGTTAGTATTGTTTATCTGTTTTGTGATAAGAACATAACAAATACACTAAATCTTGATTAATGTTGGTTGACAAGGTGGCCAATCCCCACCCCAGGAAATGACATCATTTCTTTATAAATGAGATGCATGTTCTAAACTAGAATTAATTAAATATAAAACAGGTGCAATAAAGAGTGCCTAACTGAGAGAATACTTTATTTTTCAACCAAATCAAAATGTTTATAGCTATATATACTGTTTTCTTCTCTTTGTTGACAGGTAAGTATCATATCACCGCAATAAAAATATAAAAAGAGAAAAAGACAAAGAAAGAGAAAACAAAATACCAGAATTGCTCTTTAAGAGAATTTTTTTAACAGAAGCTGTTCTGGGACTATCACTGGACCAAAAAGATCTCTCCATGACAAAAGAGGTGGACAAAACTGCGCATATCAGCTGCAAAGTGATCGGATTATCCTCCACCAACTATGTCCACTGGTACCAAAAGAAGGATGGTGAAGCTCTCACGCGGATCCTGTACGTCAAGAAAAATAGCAAACCGGTTCATGATACTAACCATCGTGAAGCAAAGGACTTTGATGTGAGGATACAGTCTGATAATTTTGAGCTAAAGATAGCAAAACTGAAGGAAAGGCACTCAGCAGTTTATTACTGCGCCAGCTGGGAGACAAGCTCCCACAGTGACAGTAAATAGTCACAGTCTGTACAGAAACCCTGATGGTACACAACCACAACATGAACACTACGAAAGTCTTATAACAAAATTAATTCAAACACTCATACTTTTTTTAAAAATAGACAATAAATGATTAGTTCCAAATAGAAAAATTACCAGTGAACTACAGTGTCTTGGAGAATTAACATCTATAAAACTAATTACTATTTTGTTTTCTGATAGGCAGTGAAGTTGTTCCCTATTATTTACAAGAAGCTGCTGATCAGTGGTATAATACAGTCGGAAGTGAACCCCGCTCCCACATCTCATCTCCACTGCTCCCTTTCTCCACTGTTGCCAAACATGTATAGCCTACATAACTTAACCTAACCACGAGGTGCTAGGTCAGTTTGTACAATTTAAATATGTAATGTGTACAAAGAAATAAATATTCCTGATAATGGGACATATAATAATAAGACAAATAATAAGACATAATAAGGCAATTGTGCACAAGGCTGGAGGATGAGGGAAAAACTAAACTGGGTGTAAAACTGGTATAGGATCTTCAACAAGCACAGAAGGTTGTGATTGGTCAAATGTTCATGTACTTCTGGCCATATAGTATGTCAGGTTTGCCCTCCAGTACCTCAGTCCACACCATCTTCAATCCTGCAGAGAGACAGAATCCAGAAAAGTTTTTAATAAAAAGTTTTAAATGTTTTTAAAAGCTTTTCATAGTATTTATTTTTATTTGACAAACCTTTATGTACTTGTAATAAAACAGGAAAATAATTTATCAATTATATATTTATGTATATTACAGAGGTTACGTATAAGACCAGATTCACATATTATGAAATATAAGTATATTTAGAATTACAGTAGGAGTCTGAATGTTTTGCATCAGTATTTTTTTTTTGTTTAATAATAAGAGAATAACAAATACACCAAGTCTGGGTTAATGTTGGCTTATAAGGTGGCCAATCCCCAACCCAGGAAATGACATCATTACTTTATAAATGAAAGACTTGTGTTCTAAACTAGGATTAATTCAAAAACAGGTGCAATAAAGAGTGCTGCATTGAGAGCATATTTTATTTTACAACCAAATTAAAATGTTTATAGCAATATATGCTGTTCTCTTCTCTTTGGTCACAGGTGAGTATATCGTGGCAATGGAAATATTAAATGTGAAAGAAAGAGAAAGAAAGAAAAGAGAAAACAAAGCACCAGAATGGCTGTTTTACAGATTAATGTTTTTACAGGAGACGTTTTAGGAGTGACACTGGAGCAAAAAGAGTTCTCCATGACAAAAGAAGAGGATAAAACTATACATATCAGCTGCCAAGTGAATGATTTATCCACTACTTATGTCCACTGGTATCAAAAAAAAGATGGGGAAGCTCTCACAAGGATCCTATACATCAAAAAAGGAAGCAAACCTGTTCATGATACTAACCATCCTGATGCAAAGGACTTCGATGTGAGGATAAAGTCTGATAATTATGAGCTGAAGATAGCAAGCCTGAAGGAAAGTCACTCAGCAGTTTATTACTGCGCCAGCTGGGCAGGCACCACAGTGAGAGTAAATATTCACAGTTTGTGCAAAAACCCCGATGGTACACAACCACAATAGAAACTCTACAGAAGTGTCATATTTAAGTATATTCAAACACTGATGACATTTTAACATTTCATGTAAAATTTGACTTTTTTTCAGCTTTAAATTCAAATTATTTCTTTACACAGTGGTCAAATGCAGGCCTAACAAAAATTGAGAAAATGTCCTTAGGCCCCAGAGGGTTGATAAAATTAATTATTCAGTTCCAAATTGATTTTAATAAACATATTGTAATAAGTATTAATTAATATTAATAACAATTAACAAGCAAAAGGATCAGACACTGGAACTGTATTGATGTCTGGGACGCAGATTTAAAATTCCCCCACTTGGTGATCCAAATCACAATTACAGACTGATTTCATACCAGTAGAGCATGTGCAATTACAGAGCAATTACTCAGTTGTGAGCAAGGCTGGGGGGCATGTTGGATGTGGGAATAAGTAGAGAAAAAGTAGAACTTAATGTTAACAGGGATGCCTCTGTATTCAACAGGTCTAGTCCTTCTTGTTACAAATTCATATGCCTGGAGTATGCTTAATTAATACTTCAAACAGGACTGGAACTATTGAAGAAAAACAATTTCAGTCTTTTGACTTTGCTTTGACCTTGACCATGGTTGGCTCAGTTACAATTCCATATAAATTCTACAAATATTCAACCACTCATTCTTGAGATTCATTCAATCCTTTTATATAGTTATCTTTTTCTATACTTTTCTATACTTATACTTTCTGCTTATCTATGCTGGCCCAATCCCAACTGTCTTTGGTTGTAAGGCGGAATACACCCTGGACAGGTTGCCAATCCATTGCAGGGCTAACACAAACAACCATTCACAATCACATTCACTTCTATGAGCAATTTAGAGTAGCCACTTGACCTAATCTGCATGTCTGTAGTAGATCAAGCGCCACTGCTTGGCGAAACCTTTTATACTATATTTTATATATATATTGTCTTTTAAGTCAGCAGTCCAATGCCATCTTCACAGTTCTAGGTGTATGTTGAGGTAATTCATAAGGGGCCATCCTCAACAGGAGCAAGTGGTTTTCAAGTGATGGCTCCTACCAGAAGTAGGACAGCAGAATGGATCAGGTCCTCATTAAGAGGCCCGACCTTCTGGTATGCCTTGACAAGCCTAAACCAAAATGCCTTGTCTGCCTTTGCCTGTGCTCCTGAGAAAGTAAAGAGGGAGATGAGCTTTAAACGTGCAAAGAAGGTGACACACGAGTATTGCCACCTTGTCTGTATATACTGGAGCTCAGTGATACACGGTGCATTCAGATGCCTGAACCAACAACCTTTCAGCCTCACCTTCTTACGTACAGAGCCCCACTCATGACATGAAAAGTAATAAGTTATTCTCTTGTTTTAGTTATAACCGGGGCTCTGTACTTACTAGTTCCTTTTTGGAACTACCCACTACTTTTTGGTGGTTCACTTGTTATCCTAGAGTTAGTGCTAGAGTGCTAGAGTTTTGCCAGGCTCACTAAAATAAGTGACTTTTGGTATTAAGATTAGATTTCTGTTGGTGCTAGGTTGGTAGCTGGCTGGATATCAGTGTGGCTGTCTGTCCTTCCTTCACTGCGTCACCCTGCTAACCAGAGGTTTGTGTGTCTCTCTCTTCATAGGATAGGAGCTTTGGGCCAAAGCAGGCAGCAGGCCGAATCTGTGGTGGTAGAGTTTCTCCATTTCCATTACTGATCCTTACAGTAGCTTACTTTTGATATAATTTTGGTCATTTAATGTGTTCACCTGTGGCATGTAGCAGTAGGGCCTCCTTTTATTTTTAATTTCCCTTTGGCTGGTTCTGTACCATGGTAAGCCCTTGCTCTGTTCTTGCTATATCTGTGGTAATTGCTTGCATACTATCTGTTAAGAGGACAACATTAAGAGGAATCAGATTTAAAAAGGAACTCATCCTCTTCTGGGTTACAATGGATAGAGGGATAATAAATTATAAAACTGTTATCTTATAAGTCAAACACTATCAAGGATTTTCAGTATGAAGATAATCTTCAAAAACACAGTAGCAGATCTTAGGCACAAGCGTATAGTCTACGAGTGAGATTACACACTGAAGAACAGTTAAGTCTTAGGCATAAACTTAAATCTTCAAGGTCCTATCTATCTGTGCGCATGGCTATTTTGAAACATTTAGGAGCCCTAAGTGACATCTGTTTATGTTTGTGAAAGGGGTAACTAACAATTCTCCACCAAGTTGATAGAGGGAGCCCTTCCCCGAATTTTGAACATCTTCATTTGTCATGCAAATAAATATAATTTCTTTTCTGTGCATATAAATAACTCCTGGAGCTTGACTCATGATGAGGTTTTACAGGTTTCTTACAATCGGGTATGTTCTGACTTGTCTGTTGCCTGTGATTACTGCCTGCTGGACTGCTGTTTATTTGAGATTACCTGTCTATGACCTGGAACTGTTTGACCTGTTTAATAAGCCTTTTGTATATGGATCCTTATCACCTGTCTGAGTCTGCCTTGTTACAATTTCCTTATAGCACCAAAAAAATAACTGTTAGACCATTTAGCATGATGAAAAATTCGAACTCAAGGAAATAATTCTTAATTGATTGTGTTGCCGTTTCAAAACACCTGAGCATTATTTATCTTATCTTACATCAGCAGGCTACTGTTTCATGGCTAGTAAAAGTGATGGCCAAATGAAGCTCTGAAGCATGTATCGAGTGTATGGGGACGTGCCAGACAAAGGTGCTAGATACCTGCTTTGAGGTGTGCATTGTTTAAGCAGAAGAACATGTGACTGATGACAAATGAAACCTCAGTTGGGACTCACTAAGGTTCATTAGTCAACTCATTCAACAGGATTCACTAGAGACACCTACTGCTAAGAGAAATGTACAGCATGTTTTAATTTCTACATCCAATCAGTGTTTTGCCACATTGCATTATTATGTGCATGTACTTTGCAAAATGTTCCATTTTACAATAACTGTTATGTAATAGGTTTTTTTTTTATGTGCCTTTATGTTATTTGGTATCTACTCTCTTTATTTTCACTCTCTCTCTTTTTGTATGAATTTATGCAAAACAACCTACGAGATGCCAGCAGGATTTGCTCAGCTCAGCAATTTTAAATGCAAACAGTGCAGTACAATTTGCTGTTTTACTTGGTTTTGGGGTTGGGTACTTTTTATTTTTTTGGAGACATGATTGATAGTGTAGTTGCTATGCAGAAGTTAAATGGAGTTAGCCAAGACGGTTTTTGCTTGTTATTGAGTGAAAATGCCATTTTATACACTGTTATGGTGATGACCACTATTTTCATTCAGACAAACGCCATGTGTGTGTCCTGACTTAGTCTAGCGAGTGAGGTTCACTCGCTTCCTAACCATGGCCAGGGAAGTAAATATATTATAAATATATTAGAAAATTATTGCTAATGGATATTTCTGTTGGGTGTAAAAATTTATTTGAGAAGTCTGCCTGAACAGAGTCAGCCATTTTGTTTTGTCTTTAATCATCAGGGCATAATGAACAGAGATTTTGCCATTATTTTCAGTTTCATACTCACATTGTCATTTTAATTTATTTGAATAAGTAATATATGTCGCCTCACAGTGAGAAGGTCCTGGGTTTGATCCCCGGATCCCACAGATCCTTTCTGTGTGAAGTTTGCATGTTCTCCCCGTGCATGTGTGGGTTTCCTCCGGGTGCTCCGGTTTCCTCTCACAGTCCAAAGACATGCAGATTAGGTCAATTGGTTACTCTAAATTGCCCGTAGGTGTGAATGCGAGCGTATGTGGCTGTTTATCAGTGTTGGCCCTGTGGTGGACTGGTGACCTGCCCAGGGTGTACCCCGCCTCTCGCCCAAAGTCAGCTGAGATTGTCTCCAGCTTCCCTGCGACCCAGACGGATAAAGCGATATAGATAAAGGATGGATGGGTGGATGAAGTAATATATGGAAATGTCAATGTAACCAGCAGATAAACTCATTAGATTTTGGAATTGAGCCAAACACAGTCAAGGTCACAAGTTTTTTTTGGTTTTTTTTGCAAAATAAGTATTTAATGAATACTTCTTATCAAAATTTTCATTGACAAAATTAACACCAGACTGCCTTACTTTGACTGTTACTTTGTAAATTTTGTAAAAAGTAAATTTGTTCATTGACCCAGTAGGAACATCTTTGCTTGGTATGGATTTTTTCACTGCTTTGTGACTGGAGATGAGAAATGAATGCAATTTCCCCTGCAGCATGCAGCTTGCAGCATCCGGTCAACTTTACTGATGCATGAGTTTGAGCTTGGCTGATGGTTTTCTCCATGCAGTCCATGCAGCTGTGCCTCCAGTGCAACAGAAGATGCACAGATTGACTTATGCTATGTTTCTTGCTGTCTCGCAATAGTTAAAGGGACTGGAATCTGAAGGCATTATAGAGAAAGTTGACTCTTCTACTTGGGTGTCTCCATTGGTGGTCTCGTGTGATATCATATTATCATCTCTAAACCTTGCCATGATATCCAGTGACATTTATCACTGATTATATTATATTACCAGACCTACCAACCATTATGAATTTTGTGTAGGAGCTCTGAAAACATAATGAGATCACTAAAAACTATGCCAGGACAGCAGTCTCTTTCTCTTTATTAAAATGAGATGTGCCAACTGAGATGTGAATGTGGAATTATCTGCGCAGATGTTCAAATTAATGTGAAATAAATTCCATAAGTATATGTTGAAATTAGCTAAATTAGACAAGTATTTATTTATTATAATATTCACTGGAGACGTCACTGAAAAAGTTTGGCCGAAAATGGTCAAAAAGGCTCTTTCAGTTTTCAGCCCAAAAATACAAGAAACTTTAAACAGCCCTACAAGGAAGTGCCAAATCTAACACTTTTAAATACACTGGTGACATTGCTTAACACTGAGGATTATCAACAGAGAAAGTGTCTGTCATGTGAACCTTAGACAACAGTATGACATTAAAATGTGATTTTTTTGTTTGTTTGTTTGGGTTTTTTCACTTAAAAATCCACCACCCAGCTGAGTGTTTGAGATTACGACAGTTTTTGACTGCACAGTTGATAACACCTCCCCTACTCTCTTTAATTCTGAAACTTATTTTCTTGTCTATTTTGGGATTAGGAGATTAGCAGATTAGCAGATAAACAGATTTTCAAATAACATTAGCAAATTTATAAGGAGTTAGTTCAGCAAATGTGAAGCAATTATAGAAGAGCCCAAGTTGCAGATGTAGATGATACTCCAGTGCATCTGGCAAACTATGTAACCAGTGTATCAATAACCCCATTCTGGCAGAAACGGACCATGGTTCTGTTTAATATTAACGTAACTGATGGTCCCTTCTTGCTTACTACCCATCAGACCTGATCTACATGAATTAATCTCCTAGATGAACAGGTGGTTTACAGTGATTGTACCACACCTTGAAATTATGGATTTTATCTCTATAGTTTTAAAGACTGGGCATAAACTCAAAAACAACATGCACGATAAACAAAAATTTTTTATTTTGCAGTCTTATTTTTAAGTCTCCTTTGGGTCTAGATTACAGGTACACTTGACAGCATTTTCTATGCATTAGTGGCTGGTTCATGGTTTGTTGCTGGATGCGCATAAATTGGTAAGAAATTTTCACAAGATCTACAACCTCCATGAAAACAATGGTCCATGTCTG
The DNA here is from genome assembly GCA_030068235.1 of Notoglanidium macrostoma. NCBI lineage: Eukaryota > Metazoa > Chordata > Actinopteri > Siluriformes > Auchenoglanididae > Notoglanidium > Notoglanidium macrostoma. The sequence goes on along the minus strand of JAQQZR010000001.1, from coordinate 17,010,634 downwards.
AAATGATTAAAACACTGTTTACTTTCATATTGGTGGGAGTGAATGCTTTTCTCCTCCAGTATCTCAGTCTACACATTGCATGAGTCAGTATCAATCATGCAAAAAAGTCAAAAATGTCAAACCTGGATTGTGTTGTTTGTTTGTTTGATGCTAAAACATTATGTGCTTATAATGAAACAGGAACATATTATCTTAATATATATTTACATTATGAAGATTTTGCCAAACTGTCACTGTTAGACCTTCGAGCAAGGCACCTAAACCTGTCTGCTCTGACCCCAACTTCCTAACTAATCTGGGATATGCAAAGAAAAGAATTTCACTGTACTGTAACGTATAGGCAACAAATAAAGGCTTCTTCGTTTTCATTGTGAATGAGGCCACAGGGATCTCAAACCCCCAAAGTAACATGATTAAAAAGTAGTTTTGAAACATGTAAGTAAACTTATAACTAGGTGGCCAAAATGAATGAAATTCATTCCAAAAATAGTAAACAGAACTTTTTTATAACTGTATAAACTGTGTATAACTGAATGTCTTGATTTTATATTCAGTAATAAGGAAAAAAACAAATACACCAAGTCTGGGTTAATGTTGGCTGACAAGGTTGGCAATTCCCACCCAAGGAAATGACATCATTACTTTATAAAGAAAAGACTCATGTTCTAAACTAGTAATAAGACAAAAACAGGTGCACCAAAGAGTGCTGAACTGAGAGCATAGCTTTATTTTACAACAAAAACAAAATGTCTATAAGCATATATGCCATTCTTTTCTCTTTGGTCACAGGTAAGTATAATATAACAGAATTAAAAATATAAAAAAGGGAACGAAGGAAGAAAAAAAAAACCCAGAAAATAAAATACCACAACTATAATTTTTGGAATGCAATTTTGTTGTTTGTTTGTTTTTTGTTTGTTTGTTTTAACAGAAGCTGTTCTGGGAGTGACACTGGAGCAAAAAGATCTCTCCATGACAAAAGAAGGAGGCAAAACTATACCTATCAGCTGCAAAGTGAAGGGATCATCCAATGATTATGTTCACTGGTATCAAAAGAAAGATGGTGAAGCTCTCACAAGGATCCTTTATGTCAAAAAAGGAAGCACACCTGTTTATGATGCTAACATTCCTGAAGCAAAGGACTTTGATGTGAGGATAAAGTCTGATAATTATGATCTGAAGATAGCAAGCCTGAAGAAAAGTCACTCAGCCATTTATTACTGTGCCAGCTGGGAAGGCTCCCACAGTGACAATAAATATTCACTGTGTGTACAGAAACCCTTATTGCATACAACCACAGCAGTAAAAAAATATATATAATTTAACACTGATAACTTTTCTAAATTTTATGTCTTTCTAAAATAAATTACTTTTCCCCTTTTCCTTTCTGGCACTAAACATGTTGAGTCTATAAGGAATATAGCATCACAGCCAAGTCAGTTTAACTGTCAATTTGTACCACTTAAATATAAAATGTGAAAAAGAAAATAAAACTACATATATGTATATGTATTTGTATATGTATGTATGTATATAACTCAGGAAAAAATTAAGAGACCATGGCAAAATTACCAGTTTCTCTGGTTTTATTATTTACAGGTACTGTATGTATTTGAGGAACATGACACCATTTCTTCCAAATTCCATATAAAATATTGTCACTTAGAGAATTTAATTGCAGAAAATAGCAACTTCTTCTCCTGGCTTATTCCCTGTTCGGGTTCACCACAGCTGGATTGTCTGCTTCATCAATTTGGCTGGGATTTTTCCACCAGTTGCCCTTCCTGATGCAAATCTCCCAATTCATCCGGGCTTGGGACCAGCGCCACAAAACACTCACTATACCCCCTAGTGGCTGGGACCATTCACACCTATAGACAATTTAGAGTAGTATTAACCTAATTGTTTTGGACCATGGGAGGAAACCCATACACGCACAGGTAGAACATGCAAACTCCACACAGAAAGGCAACCTGGGTGACCCGGGGATTGAACTGGGGACCTTTTTTCTGTGAAGTGACAGTGCTAACCACTACACCACCTTGCCTAATGGCAGAAAATAACAACAATAATGTACAGAAATCAAGCTTATATTAAATAATAAAAAAAACAATGCTAATGTCTTAACTCAGGAAGGTTTCAGAAGTCAATATTTGGTGGAGTAACCCTGACATTTAATCACAGCTTTCATGCATCTTGACATGCTCTCCACCAGTCCTTCACGCTCCTCTTGGGTGACTTCATGCCACTCCTGGTGCAAAAATTCAATTATCTCAGGTTTATTTGATGGCTTGTGACCATCCATCTTCCTCTTTATCACATTCAAGTGGTTTTCAGTGGGGTTCAGTTCTGGAGATTGGGCTGGTCATGACAGGGACTTCATCTTGTGGTCCTCCATCCACACCTTGATTGACCTGGCTGTGTGGCATGGAGCATTGTCCTGCTGGAAAACCCAATCCTCAGAGTTAAGGAACAATGTCAGAGAAGAAGGAAGAAAATTTCCACTTCCTAAGGAGTAGGTGATTTAATGAATGAGTGTCCACCTGTGTGCAAGTGATAATGCACTACTTTTTATGTTAGCAGAGAGAAAAAGTTTTAGAGCAAAGCAGCTTCTTCTGAGAGTGCTGATCCTGTGTGTGTGCATGAGTAAGTGTGGAAAGTTTCTATTTCTGTTTAAAATACATATTTCAGTTAACAAGGTTGTGCTGAAAAGCAGGAAATAACCCCTGAAATAAATCACCACACTCACTCCTGCCTCGTGAGTCATAACAGCATGACTGCAACATAACTTTTCACATTTGGTATAGAAAGAAATTACCCTGACCATAAGTATTACTACACAACAAACTTCCACACCAATCTTTAGGATAATCAGTATGGTGCGCCGTTTGTAAAAACAGTTTAACGTTTTTAAACGTGTCATTTTTCTAGCATTTAGCACAATTTTCATACATTTAGAGATAAAGTTGTTAAAAAAACAGTGTTAAACTTTGTCATGTTAGTTCTTGCTGTGTAAATGTTAGATGTTAAATCCAAATGTTTTATCTAATGTTAAACTGTTTTTACAAACGGCGCCCCATATATCTGTCCTCAAAATTGTAGCAACAATTCAGGAAACCCTAAGGAGCTCCACATACTAGTGGTGTCGACTACCAGGGTGATGCAAATTCATAGATAATGCTAAAGTAAGAAAGCAAACGCCAGAAGTGGTTAGAGATGTGCATGCACTTTCTTTTTCCTACCAACTGGACCTAGGCAGTTACAGTAGGGCCACACCAGTCATGTTGCTTGTGCGTTTCAGCTACATTGGTGAACTGCTGTGGCTTGCAAGTGTGTGTTTGTCCACACTGCTAACGTTGCTGCTACGGGACTGCTACTGCCAGTGCTACGTTTGGTTTCATTTCATTGTAATTTTAATTTATATTTACTTTAGACAGACAAAAGTTATGAAACATGGGCTTAGTTTTGTTTACCCTTGTTCAGAGCAAGAGAGAGAGAGAGAGATAATATCAAGAAGTTCTGCGACCGTTACACACACGAGACACAACTATAATGGCCATGTCTTAGACTTCCTGTACCTGAGGATTAACAAATGTCACTGTATTGACTAGAAAAACAGTCAGCTCTTGTTTACAAATACAACACTGATAATAAAATTAGAAAATGAAAAGTATGGAGGGGCTTTTCTTGGGGGTTTAGTACAATTTAGCAAATTATACCGGCTTGCCCATGACCCATCTCCATTTTTCTTTCAGGGTTAGGTTGCTACTGTTTTTCTTATTATCAATTCCCCACCATTTCTTTTTTTAAAACTTTCAAACATGCTGCAAAAATATAGCTAGGTGACCTTAATTAATAGAAAATTAATTCTAAGTTGTTAACAGAAAAGCTAGATATTACACCTATTTCCAAAATGACTACTAATACTGAATATCTTGCATTATTGTTAGTATTGTTTGTCTGTTCCATAATCATTAAATAACATATACACCATGTCTGGGTTAAGACGGCCAATCCCCACCCCAGGAAATGACATCATTACCTTATAAAGGAAAGATGCATGTTCTAAACTAGCATTAATGCAAAAAAACAGATGCAGTGAACGTGCTGAAATAATTTATTTTTTATGTTTTTTTTTGTTGTTGTTTTTTTACAACCCAATCAAAATGTTTATATCCATATATGCTGTTCTCTTCTTTTTGGTCACAGGTAAGAATCACTCTACAGCAATAAAAATATAAAAAAGAGAAAGATATAGAAAACAAAACAACCAAAATGGCTATTTTATAAATTTATTTAATTTACAGAAGCTGTTCTGGGAGTGACACTGGACCAAAAAGATCTCTCCATGACAAAAGAGGTGGACAAAACTGTGCGTATCAGCTGCAAAGTGAACGGTTTAACCACTAATTATGTTCACTGGTACCAAAAGAAGGATGGTGAAGCTCTCACAAGGATCATATATGTCGAAACAGATAGCACACCTGTTCATGATACTAACCATCCTGAAGCAAAGGACTTTGATGTGAGGGAACAATCTGATAATTATGATCTAATGATAGCAAAATTGAAGGAAAGACACTCAGCAGTTTATTACTGCGCCAGCTGGGAGTCAAGCTACCACAGTGACGGTAAATATTCACAATGTGTACAAAAACCCTGATGAAACAAAATAATTTCTCATAATAGAATGTATTTACCATTGATAATTTATTGTAATCTAATTTTATCATTCATAATAATTATATATATA
>JAQQZR010000001.1:16964870-16985355 GCA_030068235.1 Notoglanidium macrostoma | reverse complement strand
CTGGTTGGAGTCATCACTTGGAAACCACTTGCTCCTGTTGAGGATGGCACCATATGAACTGCCTCAACATACACCTATAACTGGGAAAATGCCGTTGAACTGCTGTTGACAAGAGCGGTTCAGCTACAATGGCATAGTACTCAAATTACCATGAACAGTCTTAATCTCTTGACCCTATTACAGAAGTGTGTTCATTGTAATTGCACTATTCAGTGCGACCCAAATGAGGATGAATTCCCTTTTGAGTCTGGTTCCTCTCAAGATTTCTTGCTTTTGTCATATCAGCGAGTTTTTCCTTGCTGCCGTCGCCACAGGCTTGCTCATAAGGGATATATAGATAGATAAATTTATAGATTCATAAATTTATATTCAGAATTTATATACTTCTGTGAAGCTTCTTTGTGAAAATGTGTGTTGTTTAAAGTGCTATACAAATAAAATTGAATTGAATTGAATGAACTTTACATTGTTTAATGGATTAACATTAAAATTTGAATGTTAACCCTTTGGAAGCCAACGTTGCTCAGGAGCATTATGGAATCTACATATCCACCATGAGGCTCACAAATAAATTTTTCACTGTATAAACTGATTTTTCTGATGAGCTTGAAGTGAAGTGTAGTATCGTCCAAATCATATAGGGTCTTTGCTTCCAGAGGGTTAAAAGTCACTGAATTTTTAATAGCAATCTTTAAAAACCAATGAATTCATGACATTCAAATATTTTACTTTGAATGTTTGGTTATCCATTGGTAGCCCAGATACTTTACTTGTATTTTTACAAAGGGAAGTTTGCAAGCTACATATGATTAATCTGAGCATTGGAATGAGCAATGTGAATAAAATCTTTTTAATATTTTAATATTAAAAAATACTTTTTAATTTAATAATATGTAAAGAACAGGCACAGTGCAGGTACTGCAGACAGTCTCTTCTGCTCAAGACTGTCAATCATATTATTCCTAAGTGTATCAACACCTTCTTACAAAAGAGTATAATAATGTTTTAAAAAGTAATTTCTGTCAATTTCTAATTTTTGTCATTGAAACACATGGGGATGGCCGGGGCTACACAGCCAGCCAGCAGGGGCATTAAATATGTGGTGGCTTCACTTTTCAGAGATGATACTCTGTGTCCAAGGTTTTTTTTTATTTTTTTTTTTTATTTTTTTTTTTTTACAATCATTGGACAGAACAGTTAACAGGGTTGTCAGATTGGGTAAGTTTAAAACAGTGGTTTTCAACTGATTGTGACCCAGAGACCGTGATTCTTATTAGCACCTTGGGAACCGCTGTTGTCAGGTGTGAGGAAAGAGGTTGAGGGGTGAATCTGTACGTTATGCACATCCATGTGACCTTAGGGACACATTCCCACATTACCTAAGCACAGGCAATCAAGGATAGACTGGACAGGCACTATTTTAATCCTGAAAATCACCTTGGCTTTTCAAAATTTTATATTTTGCATGCATTTGATTACTTACAAATAAATTATTAATACATGGAAATTAATAAAAAAAATATAGTGATATATAAGTCACTTATAAAAATATATGTACTTTTAAAAATACCCTATACTTATAAAAAAACATATAATACTGTATGATTACTACAGTGAAACTACTTTATTGAATGCATGGTCAGGGACCACCTGCAATGCATTCACAGAGCACTAGGGGGCCATGAACCTCAGCAGTCACCAAGATCTGTTTTCAAAGCAAATAATCATAACTCGATCTAATACAGTGTAGACCTCATGCCCATGACCTCATACTCATACAGTACCATTTATATTGCAGGAAATATTGCTGAGATTGTGAGAGGAAACATCAGTACATCAGAAAGGTTTCACCAAGGTGACCTTGTTTTTTTATTTTACTTAAAGTCTTTTAAGTGGATTTTCAGATGTATTTGACATGGATATTTGTGCTGCAACCTGGATAACAATCACAGCTGCTGTATCAAGCACAGTTCAAATAAAGTACAGCTAAAACCCACTCAAACACGCTGCTAGGCTACACTGGATAGCTTTATGTTGTCAACTGCCTATTATGGGGTTTCTCTAAAATTCAATAGATTTCATTAGATTTAGGAGCATTTAGCATAATTTAAGTGTGATCATCTCTTGATTTGAGGCTAAGTTGTTATAAATGTTATGCTGCCCCAGCAAAAACTACTGTCACGAGCCAGTGCTAATATAGATGGTTGATTTTCTGAAAGTATGACTTTTACAATGTGAATGTCCAAAGACTGAAATAAAACTATTTTGAATTTCAAGGTTTATTCAAAGCAGTTGAAATATACAGATGCAATTTTAAAAAAGTAATATATTTCAGGGTTTTTTTGGATTTAGTGATGTTTTAATTTAATTGTTCATTATTAATTGAACAGATATTCCCATTGATATATGTATGTCTCTTTTTGTGCTTCCATAGTTATGCTTCCTATTTTCATTAGAAACAAAAGACACAGAATGTACAATTCCTTTGGTAACCTTGTTTTATTATTGTCTAGTGTAATGGGTTTATAGCATGGATTAATGTCCATTAAAGCAGCCAAATTACATGAGTTACATGAATCAAACCAAATCACTAATTGGTATCAGTTCAGCAAATAGCCAAAAATATTGATTTAAGAAAACCATGTGTTAGGTTGGCTGCACATGATTAATTTTTTTGCACCTCATAAAAATTTATATCAGTTCAAATAATTAATAGAACAGTTGTGGGGGCACAATGCAGAACTAAAGATAAGTTAGCAACATAGGTAATATGTTATGCTATGGTTGACTTTACATGCTTTGAATTTTGTTTAGAATGTATTCCTGTTTACATATGATGCACAATTTATTTTAGATATATACCCTCTTATTCAATCTTGAATACGAGGTCATTGGTGCATAAAGGTGCAGTTGGACTTTCCCGGTAGTTAAGCCTAGACTTCATTCTGTCTCAATGGCATATTAGCTCAACAAGCAGTTATCCAACTACAAAACCTACTGTGTATATATTGTGCCTTTCCTCCAGCTGTGCCGATTGCAGAAAAGTGACTGACGGAGTATAGAAGGTTCAGCAGTCAGAGGCCATACGTTCTGGCAGAGCCGACATGCAGGTGCTGGGTGGGGTGAACACTTCAGGGTCACGGATGCCCGGATCCAGGTCAAAGAAGCGTGTGGTGGTGGTCACGCTGCTGTTCTTGGTGTATGTCTCATGCACGGGGTAGCAGTCCTTCAAAGTATAAACTCCCACCCAGGTCTCATCTGTGAGGCAGACACAAATGTATGCATTGTAGTGATATTTATAAAGATATCCATTGTGTGCCCGTTCTGTGTCAATAGATTGGAAACAAAACCTGAATTTAAAGCACTGGTAGCACTCGGTAGAAAGATATTATCCTTTAACAAGCTGACCACTGCTGCCAACAAGTCTTTTTGTACTTGTAGTACTTTTTGTTAGTACTTTGTATGCCTCAAGGTAAAGTAAGTAAAGGTAAAAAAAATACAAGTGTATATCAATTAGAAAGAAAGAACACTATTTGCTTTGACTTCGACCTTGTTTGGATCAATTCCAAAATCTACTCTGAGGAATGAATGGATGGACAAAGAAATACCTTTGCGTGCTTGCTTTCGGTCAGACCACTCTTGAACCTCAATCATATCTCCAGGCCCCCCAATGAAATACTGATCCTCATATGTCGAGTTCATTGGGATGTCATACGGGTCCCAGGCCTCAGTCAAATTAAGCTTAGAACATGCCTTGGTGACTTGCTCAATCTGGAAATACACGCCACTTTTAAACAAGTAGATGTATTCAAAGAACCTGTGGAAAGAGTAACAATGTTAAGTACATAATATAGGAACAGGCTCACGTTTACTACAAGCTCTGTACAGACACACATACTGTAGTGTCTACTTTGGCACACAATATTTGACAGTTATTATGGAGATTCAGACAGAAAAGTAATCACACTTGAAGACAAATGTGAAATCCAGTACACAGACAGCATTGCTTTGCATTTGTAATGTGAGGATCACATGCCACACTGAAAAGTAAAACTTTCACTGTACTGCAGATATGTCATTATATCTCTTCCATGAAAAACAAAACAGTCGTGACATCATGGCTGAAGTAAATGTAATTCTGGTGGTACAGAGCAGAAATACAATCCTTGTTCACTCACAGCCCTAAGCTGTACTCAAGGGTGTGGTTGTAATGAGAGAAGGGCAGAACAGCCTGAAAGCATAATTCTCCAGGAGGCACTGCTGTTGATATAAAGGAACGTCCTTTATTCTTCTGCATTCCTACTGCACTGAACTATTAATCATAAAGCTTTTCACAATTATCACTACCGCATGATAAGTGTTAATGTGATTGAAAAAATACTTACAGCTCTCAGCAGAGCCTAGGAGTTATGTTAGCAAAGGAAATCTTCACCTTCTAATTAATAAAAAAGCATTAGTTTATATCGAATATTGTAAGTTATTGTGTTATTTGTAATCGCAATATCCGGTGTCACCCAAATGAGGTCGGGTTCCCTTTCGAGTCTGGTTCCTCTCACGGTTTCTTCCTCATGTCGTCTCAGGGAGTTTATCCTTGCCACCGTCGCCACAGGCTTGCTCATTAGGGATATATATATATATATATACACACACACAGAGTCAGCAAAGAAAAATTTACACACACTTCAGGAAAAGTTAATTTTTTACAAATATTCCATCCATCCATCCATCCATCCATTATCTATACCACTTTATCCGTCTGGGTCGCGGGGGGAAGCTGGAGTCAATCCCAGCAGTCATTTCGGGCAAGAGGCGGGGTACACCCTGGGCAGGTCGCCAGTCCATCACAGGGTGTATAAATATATTAATACTAAATTTATTCAGATATCACGACATTAATATAAATTACTTTTGGCCTCTACTATTACATGAGGTGGTCAAAGTGGTGGCCATTAGCTTCCAGACATTTATGAGTATATATAAATTTTTGTGTGTACAAATTTTTTTTGTCTGACTCTGTATTTATGGATAACTTTATAGATTCATAAGTTTAAAGTTCATAACCAAAATTTATACATCTCTGTGAAGCTGCTCTGTAACAGTGTCCATTGTTAAAAGCGCTATACAAAATAAATTGAAAATTATTATTAAAATTATTATTGCTGTGTCTGGAATTCATTCAGAACATTTATCCAGATAACTGATCGCCTGCCTTAATACCTGTAATATATATATAATATCTTCAACAAGCACTAGGGCTCGGATCCTCCCTGTCACTGCACACAGCTGAGAGCCAAACAAACGATTCACATTCAATCTAACAAACAGCTCAGATATTTCCAAGAGCTTCCCGTTGAAGTATTCTGATTAAGTTAGACTGCAGGTCTAACGGCATTATTACACTTAGAAAAAAACCATCATTAAGAAATACGACTTATTAAAACGCGATTCGAATCTCAAGGTCCGGTTCACCTAAAGGAGCAGATTCAAAGATCCGACTCGTTCACGTCATAAAATAGGATCAGTGCGCTTCTTCTTGCGAAATAACTTCACTTTAATGTTTAGAGGAGTGATTAACTGATATTTGAGTCTCCAAGATAAAAGATTATATTCAATTTATATTATACATCGCAAACAAGACTAATATTAGCTAGAAGAATTGCGCGATTGACTTTTTATTAGGGGTTGCTGAGAATGTCGAGCCTAGCTATTTAACGTAAACAATACGCTTCAAATTCAGCTACGTACTTCTTGCACGGTGTGTGTCCTGTCTTCTGCTCTAACACTCTTATGCGTTGGTTTAGTGCATCGTAGGCCACAGCAGCGCGCGTGTTTCTCCCGGTGCTGTGGTCATACTGCACGGTGCGGCCCTCCCACTGCAGCGGGGCGACACACGGCTCTTCCGGGCGCCCGAGAGAGCTCGCGCTTACCGCCCACACGCACACCACACTCAGATACACTACGTTAGTTTGCATTGTGGTAATGCAACGCAAAATCGAGCAGTAAAATAACTGATCTTTCAGACGAGCTACAGCGCGAGGCGGAGAGCCGCTGCCCCGGTGCAGACAGCAGGCTCGAGCGATATGACGGCCCCTAGACCGGCAGCACGCGCGCGCTCCCGAACAGCGAGTGCTGTAGCGGAAACTCGGGATCTGATTGGACAAATAAATGCATTCATCAAAAGATATTCCGTTACACCGTTTTTTCTGTTGAGACGCACGAAAAAGCAAATATAAATCATCAAAATGATAAGATAACGGGTAAGCAAATTAAGAAATGAATGATCAAGCAAAACAAATAAATGGAAAAATGGTGTAGCCTATATGTAGTAGACGACATCATAATAAAAAAAACAAGCAAACAAAGAAATAAATAAAGAGGCAAACATGCATATATGCAAAAGCAAACAGAGTCTAAATATAAAAGGTCTACACACAGCTGTTAAAATTGTTGGGGGTTTTTGTGACCAAGATGAACAGTGTTAAATCTTTTTCAGCAGTTAATGTGATACAGCAACTAACAAAATTAAAGTAAAAACAAACAGAGAAATTTTTTTACTGAAAAATTCTTTATTTAAGAACATTTTACTAATACAGCATTCAGGGTGTTTTTATTTATTTATTTATTTTTAGGCCAAAGAATCCAGCTCAGCCTGGGGGATCCACAGACATTCCCATATCGACTGTGAGATCTGTCTCTCTGGACGGTCTTGAGACTGCCATGGTGTCTCCGTCCAGTGGGACATGCCTCATACAACTGTAGCAGGAGCCAAACATTGGCATCATTGTAAGGTGCCAAAATCAGCACAGCTGTCTCTTCTCAATTTGGAGGAGTAGTGGCTCTACTACGAGATTGTTCTCTCTTCTAGATTGTTGAACTCTTCACCCTTTCTGTCTCACCCAGCGACCCTGCAGAGCTCTCACAACTCCAGGGTCCTTGATCCATTCCTGTTCTGTACATTTTCTCTCCATGTCTGTACGGGTTTAGTCCAGTTTTCCACTCTGCTCCCACCTCACCAAAAGATACCAGTAGGTGGATTGGCTGTGCTAATTGCCCTTAGGGGTAAATGTATATGAACATGTGATGGACTGGAGACCCATTCAGGGTGTATTCACTCCTCATGTCCAGTGCATGATGACAAGGATGAAGTGGTAACTGAAGATGAATGAATGAATGAAAGAATGAAAGTCATCACATAAAATCCATCAGTAAGCAGAGATTTGTATGAGATTTAATCAAGTTTCAAGTTTGTTGTCAAGTACGGTGTACAATATGGACTGAAATTCTTACTTGCATGATATCCATCACAACATAGACACAAATCTACATTATCTAAAATGAGTTTAGGACAATTGCATATTGTGTACTGAGTGTCCCAGAATGTTATTATGTTGTGTTGGTTATGGACGGTGGAAGTTAATTAAGTGGGTACAGTGGCAAGTGTGTTCAGAATTATAGAGTGTACAGAAAATACACATCAAAACAACATGCTTCATACTAATTAATACCCTACAGTGGCATCAAACTAGATTTGCAAGCTAGAAATTTATTAAATCAGTATGCTGCCTTGAATCTGGCTGTAGCAATGGGGCTAGTTGCTTTACTTATATCTATTAACAACCAGATTGTTGTATTTTTATTGTGATAAATATCATTAAACTTTTATGTTTAATAATTACAAATTTGTATATTATGCAAATAAATATATTGCTTTTAGAGCCGTATATACGTTGCATACTAGAATTGTAAACAATAAAAATTGCGCATTGCAGTTTGTTTACAAGTTAAGACAGCATCGCACTCCACACCGCTGGGGGGCGCTGTTTTGTCCCTCTCCTGCGCAATCATAATGTAGTTTGTTCGTCTTTAATATATTTGTTGATTTCAATATGGCGAAACTTCAACGTGGGGACTCGGAGACCAAATCAGAAAAAGAGTTAAACGATAAAATGTCTGATTTGAGTGATGATGAAGGACCGGAGGAAGTCACATTTAACGACTCGAAAACAGTTGCGTTAAAGAGTGTGAAAGATGCGCGGGATTCAGTCAAAAGGTATTCAGGTGTAGGGCTGTTAGCTCGCCTGCTAGCATGTTACTCGGGGCTAAATCCCAAATCACTATTTAAGGGTAATATAGTGCACTACTTAATAATGTAGTACTCAGTGTCTGTAATGTAACTATGTAGGACGTAGGGATTATAAAATTCACGCCTACACTGCCATGTTAGCGTGTTAGTTTATACAACTTCAAACGTTTTTTATTTACATGTGCATTTTGGTTTAAGTTTTAACTCTATGAATAAAAATATTTACTAATAGATTTTAATCCACCCCACCTATGATTACCGGAGTAATTGTGCACGTTAATCTACTAAGTAATTAACTAATAATCTACTAAGTAATATACCCGCTAATCTAAAGTTAAGGAAAATATGGTCAGGGAGTCGATTCCAAAAAGAGTCGACACGCCGGTTCTAAGGAATCGAGAGTCGACTCCCAACAGAAATAATCAGAAATCCAGATTATTAATGAACTGACTATGTGCGAGACAAGCTGACACAAATGGAGGCAAAGTATTATGTAAGAGAAGAACTTGGTGAATAAGAAGGTTAAATAGATAAATAAATAGCTTTTTGATGCCTGAAACACTTTTTACTCATTTGTTCAGATTATTGGTATTGGGCTGGAAGATTGCAAACTAGTTGCAGATTTCATTTTTAAATACGCAGGTCTGTTTACATCTGTCATAGAACAACACCCGTGTATCAGAGGTTCATACTGTTAGCTGATGAACTGATTTACATGAGAACATTGAGTATTACATACCGCTTTCATGAAGTATTTATATCTAAAGGATAAACATGTTTCAGCTGTGTGTCGTCACAATCATACATTTCTTATCAGGGGCAAAGAGTTGCTGAAGGAGAAGAGGCGAAAAAGACAGTTGCTTTTCCAAGAACAAAAGGTACGAAGCATTGCATCATGAACTATCATGTTTAAGCAGTGCTGGTGGTTTAAACAGTCTTTTGTAATAACCAAATGTTTTTATGGGATACATTCTAATTCCTAATCTGTTATCTAATGCTGTGAAGAAAAGCAGACTTTTACCGGAAGCTCTTTTGGAAGAATTTGACACAGTGGCCCAGAAGTAAGTGATGTTTTTTGTTCTAACTCTATATAAACACGTACATTTATTTATACTGGTTTTAATCATTGGGTTTTCCTGTTGTTTTTGTTCCTTCTAGACCACTACCATTACCAGATGAAAAAGGTAGCATCTACAACTCTTCTGGTAGTTTTCCGACTCTGATCTGATCATGCGTTCTCATTTTTTGGTAGTTTTGGTTGTAAGTTTACTTTGACTTGAATTAGAAGCTATTTTCTCCCGCAGGCGAGGAGCAGGAGCACGAAGAGGTGAAAATAAAAGTGAAGAAGCTGAAGAAAATGTCTAAGAGGTATCAGGAATACAACTACATTTTTATTTGCAAGGTTATGAAGTGAACAAAATGATTGCAGTTAAATTTGATGTGTGTAATCCAGACCATGTGCCTAGCATGCATGTGATGTTAAAGCAAATGATCTTAATCTGCAGCTTGCTGCCACCACACTTGTGATTTTTGGCATGACATAGCTACAGAAGGTAGCGACCGTCTGTGTTGGATCAGTGCTAGTGGCTGATACTCAGAGCTCAGATATCAGTATTGTGTCAAAAATGGGATTGGAAAGATTAATGCAATTAACATGGATGCCAGTTTTTGTTTTTTTGTTGATTTTTGAGACACGTGAACTTTGTGATTCAGCTCTAACTTTCAGTTAGTATTGTTTAGCTGCTTAGTTAATCATTTTACTTACAGTGCCACGTTGAAACCATGACATAAACAGCATTGCAACATGAAGCACTAGTGTAATCAATCTTCACTAAAAACCTGGTGTTCATCCATATAACATTTGTTTCTGAAATGACACGAACACCATTTCCTGCACGAGGAGCAGAGGACGATCTCACGGCTCTCTCACCGCTCTAGTTCGCAGGACAACTGCAGCGTGATGCGGGTGAAGGACGGCTCTGCCGATACCTCGATGCAGAAATCGGCCACGGATTTCATCCAAGCACGTCTGTATGGCCCAGGAAGCCAAAGAACTACCAGTAAGGAAACACGACAAGCATGTCTATACATGTGTTGAACTGAAAACTCCACCCTGAGACATTAAATAACGAAATATTTGTGATGTGCATACAGACTGCTTTGGTTGCTGCTGTATTTCCATTAGCAGTCGTCACATTTCTAGCTCAGTTAGAATGACTTTTTTAATAGGAGAGAAAATTTCAAACATGCTGGATAACGGGCAGGTTTTGCACTTCACTCCTGAAAACAAAAGAGCGAGCTGCTATTTATTGTATATAGAAGATAAACATCATGGTCATATTAATGAGAAATCCAACTAAGTCATCGACTCGGGATATCATTAGATGCCATTGAACATTACATGTTAATTATGAAGCACTGCTATCTAGAGGCAGGCAAATGTTTGCATGTAAACTATTCATTAAAAATTGCTACAGTTTCACAAGCCATAATATCATAGTCAAGTGTATTGATAAGTTCTTATACCCCTAGTGGCTGCTGATGTGAATTGCATGCTGTGGTGAAAATGTGTTTTGTCTTTTTCTAGTTTTAAGTGATAAGTACAAGTAAGAAATTATAAGTAGTGAGAGCAGGTACATTAAACTAAACCTGTCCTCTGTGATCGGGCTGAGGAATTGACTAGAGCATTTGGACTTCGACTTAAAAGCATCATCACTTATTTACAGTGTGTAATGTTGCCGTCATGAGGATCCCAGCTCGGTATTTGTAAGAAATGACAAATACTCATCTGGTAGTTTATTTGCTTGTGTGGCTGTATGCTCAGGAGTTTTACACGAAGCTTTACTGTTGCTGGCTAAGAGGAGTGTCGCTTACCACCGAGTGTCTTTTTCAGACGCCGAACTTCTCTCTCTGCAAAAGAAACGTGGAGTCAATCAAGGAGCTGCAGTGCAGTTTGCGAATAAGGAGTGGGGTGAGTGAGTCTCTGGCATTTAAGGGGAAAATTCAGCAGAGCTTCTTTCTGGAACATATATTTCGAACCACGTATTTAACGGTAATGATCCAAGGCACGGCAACATCAGGACTCGGATACACTGCCGTAGCGAGCTTAATGGTGACCGTTTAATTGTTCAAAAAACTTAGCATGAAATTGTACATTTGAAAATTGGTCAAGTATTTATAAAAAATAAAAAAATAAAAAAAAATGGAGAGAGAAATTTTTTTTCAAAGTTTTCAAGTCTTTTAAGATTATTACTTGTAAGACACTGTATGAGATGATCCTAACAAAATCCCACCAGATCACGTTTTCTACGTGTCGGATTGTATAATATCGAGCCTCTAAGGATCGACCCGCGATTTAAAGAAAAGTACTACATTCTGTTTAGGTTATTAACGAAGGTGGAGCAGGCTCATGCAGAAAATACCATCGCATAAACAGAAATAAACCCGTGTTATAATAGTAGCAGTGTAAACGCGTTTTAAAAGAAGAGGCGTGTGCTTTGTGTGTAAGGATATAGGAAGCGGTCATTTTTGCCCTGTCATGATGGAGACATTAAAGAGACATCTTTCTGCTGCCACAATTCAACATCCTGCTCTTCTTTTACATTAATAGTCACCATCGCCACTACCTGTACTTGTTACTGTGTCAAGTTTTGCATTATGTGATGGATTCTTCTATTGGCATGTGGTTATGTAGCAGTGGACTTGCACTGAGATTTCTAACATCGCCATACGTTTTGCTGCATTCAACTCCGTAACGACGTTATTCCAACCTGAGAATTACTATTTACAAAATAAATCAAATGCAGCGTTTGTTGTCTGGCATGTTTCGGTCGCAGTGGCATTAAATCAGCCACCGGTGAGCATGTTGCATTTAATCAAGGCCACCGGTCTGATCTCGGAAACGAAGAATTATTTTACGATGTGCGGTGTTTTGTCCGCAACAACCAAATCAGGCTAGGAATCACACCGTGTAAAGCCAGCTTTAGTTAGTTATTTGTCAGTTCATCACACGAGGGTCCGTCGTCACTGTTGCACGCGTGTATGTGGGGTAAGGACATACAGAAAAAGTGGACAAAAAAAAAAAGAGGAAAGTGTTTGGGTGAACAAAAGCTGCTATGTTCAACCTGTGATTGCACATTTTAACTCAAAGTTAAGCTGATATGAATTGTTAAACTGTCCTTCCAGGAGCAGAGCAGAAGGCCAAGGCGGAAAAGTGCAACAGAAGGTTTATTCACAGACAGAAGCTGATCTCCAGCTGAGACGCTTCCGAGGACGTTTCGCGTGCGACAGCATGATGAAGACGGCCTGCTCAGATTTCCGCTGTTCCACACTGCCGTATAGACCAAACTGCAAGTCACAGACACACTGCTGTATTGATTTGTGACTGGAAGCAGCACATCGCTAAATGAACCATTAAGCATTGAACCCATAAACCCGGGACAAATTGTGTCCTCATTGTAATATGGCGTATTCGGAAACATGGACTTTAAAGTGGGAACAAATTGCATATTAATATTTAAATTGAACATGTGACCTTCAATAACCTCCAAGATTTATTTTGTTTGTAATGAGATTGAGCTGACTTTTGTAGTTTATATTGCTTTCATCAACATGGTTTCCTCATTACCCACAATGCCCTCTGACTACCTGTTAATCGTGGTACCATTTCGAATTTGCCCTTGCTTAATCTCTAAGTAAAGAGTGATGCAGCAGTGCTTTATTATTTAACTCCATCACTTGTGTTAGTGAATATTTTTCTCTCTCTTGCTAACCGTGCTAAATGCATCACAAACATTTCAGTTTAAACACATTTTGTTTCACGACTTGTCCTTTAAAGATGTACGAATATGTAAATGGAAGGTCTTTACACGCTTTCTAGCAGGTGCCGCTGTAGAGCTCAGCTCAAATGCTTTGCGTCCGTGAGGCTGAATGTAAATACTTTTTAAATTACTGAATGTGAGCAGGGGAAAAAAATAAACAACCCAGAGCACCATTTCTACAAAAGTGCCGTGACGAATTTTGTGCGAGCGCTGGATTGATCGGGTTTGAACAGCCGTGTCAGTCACAATTTTAATATGCACAGTCTGTAATGGTATTTACAACATGGGGTCATCACTTCCAGTGAAGGTGTTACTGTAGTTACTGTGCAGTTACACAATTATCCACTACAGCCAATGATGCATGCATCCACATTTAACAAATCGTCCACAACCACCGACATGCATCAGATCACTACGAGCACAACCACCGTCTGGAAGTTTGAAGAACACAGTCCGTACACGCGTCTCGTCCACCTGGGTATTTGTATTTTATTACTGAAAATGATAAGACAGTGCTGTTGACAATACTGTATCATTCTCCTTGCTTTTGTAACGTAGTGATGGTCATAAGGGCTGGCTGGTGAAACACAGGAGAAAACCAGGAACAGGTTTTCCTCTTTTCAGCCAGGGCTTGTATATATCAAGCAGTGTAGAATAAACAGTTCTGACAGATTTTAACTTTTAATGTTTTTTGTTACTATGCACAAGGGAGGTTTATCCAAAAACTCAGAGACGATCAATACATACAAGCCTAGGCGCATTCAGAGCTGCACTGTACAGAAACGTGAGAGTGGCGAGCGTCGGCCTGGGTGAGGACAGTTCGGGGACGGACTCGGGAGAGCCGTAGACATCCACGGGGTTACAAGTCCAAGTGTCCAAACGTTGCATCAAACCTGCTGTGCAGACTTGGCAGAGGGAGGGTGCGCTTGCACAAAGAAGGGCTTAACTCAAAATACAGCTCACACTAACGCTCTATACTAAATACCACCACTAAGGAGGAGTCCAGCTTCGTTGGACTGCATTTTTTTTTCTTTTCTTCTTCTTTAGATAACTAAAATATTCCACTCTGCATGTTAATATAGCTTTGAAAAAAGGGGGAAGGAGTGAGGGGGTTGTAACAAATACACAAGCAGACGCCTTAAAAACAGCAGGGTGTTAACTGTAGGGGGACCTTCGTGCTCACTTTAGTCAGCTTTCAATCGAGAACAAATATAATCTTATATGCAAGTTTAATTATAACATTAATTAGAATCAGAATAAATTTGTCTCATGCCTCAAACTAGAAAACAAACAATCGGAGCCTGCAACACACACACATCCCCCCCCTCCCTCTCCCAAATTAAAAAGAAAATCAAAAGGGTGTAATGGATCAGGAATTTGTTTGGCTTGACGGATCCTTCTATACGTGTCTTTAGATTGAGGAAGGCCTGTGTGAAAAGGATCCGGTCTCTTGGAGAGAGCGAGAGTCAGGCTTTGGAATGGGTCCGGCTTATGAGGCGCTCCGGGTCATGATTAAAGACGGGCCCGATGTTCGAGAGGCCAGGTTGAGTTGGGGTGATGCAGACTGTGCTGCATGGCCATTTTAAAGGGATACTTCTCCAGGGGCTAGTGCAGGTAATCGTCCACTGAGGCGAAAGCGCAGGAGCCGATGCCTGTGCGGGCCATGAGTGCCAGGCACTGAGTCGCCTGACCCACGGCCTGAGCCAGAGGGGGCTGCTTGGGCAGGTTATGAGTCTCTGCAACACACAAATCAGGAGACAGGGGTCAGATCATTGTAACTCTTCATAGCATGTAGGGTTTTTTTTCCTTTTCTTTTTAATGGGCATTTTAAGGTCAAACTACACACTCATACCCCATAGGCTCCCAACTCATAATTATTCTATCGGTGCAAGAAGGCCACTCCATGGGCATCAGTATACTCCCGTATTCTGTGTTACTGCTCCAGGTAGATGACTCCTAATTCTCAGTTTTCCATGAGATATGAACTGCTGACAAATTTGACCAAGAAAGCCATTTCAAATCCAAACTTTGAGGAACATCTTAAGTGAAAAAGCCGTCAGTGTTGTTAGCTCTGGAGTGTCTTTCAGTGTTCGTCTTCCTACATGTACAGACCTTCGTCTTGTGATTTTAGCTTAAGATTAAAATACTCATGGAGCTCAGGGTGTACGACTGCAGAGGATAATGAATCATTAAGCATCTGTTTATATAACTTGGGCAGCGATCCCAGGCTTTTTGAAGTCACTAGACAGGCAAAATCAAGGCCAGATTTTATTTTATATCATCATCAGTTTATCAACTGGAGGAGTTATAAAACTCTAAAAACGTCACGAATCTAAAGCCTTGATTTAAAAAAAAAAAAAAAAAATAGTACTAGTCATGTGGGTATATGAGCTGCATGTACAAAGTCTTAACAATTGGTGACACTTCGATGTTTACAGGTGCTCACCTTTCAATGTTAAAGTTAGTAGACAAGGCCGAGTACAGAATACCTTCTCACCAATCTCAGGGTTAATGTTGCTGGTCGGTCCCACATAGCAATTATTAAAACCCACTTTTTTCATTCTTTCCAAGTCTAAGCAAGCTAACCTTTGTTTTACTACAACGGACACCTGTGTACACGGGAGACTGCCATTGCACGCTGCACATCTTTACTGGATTTCTTGCTTAGCTCATTTCACTGTGCTTTTCAACTTTATAAACCCACCGGATAAAAATGTAGTTCTTCGTGCAGTCTTACCTAGTATTGCACTGTTGAGAGTGGAGCAGACTGGCTCTCTCTGGATGGAGTCCAGCTGGTAGCCCACAGGACTGTTCCAAGGATCCGAGTACGCCAACAAACTAAAAGCATCCTGCGTACACACACACGGGTGCGCACACACACGTGCGCACACACACACACACGGAGTAAGAGCAATGAGGATAATCCACAAAACCAGAACCAGTACAGAAGTTACTTTTTCCATTTAGTGCATTTCATTTAATTCAGTTCATGCTTTTAATCAGACTGGAAAACTGTATTGTGTTCTCTGTGCTGCCGTTTCACAATGTTATGACTTTGAAACCAAGCAAAGTTATACTTTTATATATTTAGCATTTTGTTCTGGGTAATTGTTCCACGCGTCGACTGTATTTAAAAAAATAAATAAATAAATAAAATATGGACAGCGTGCTCCCGTTCAATCCCCTTCTACAGAGACGAAGTCAAAATACCCCAGTCATGTTGTGCAATTTGCAGCCAGAGTCTGTGCAGCAGGGATTTACTCCTTCTCACGTTTGCACAGTAGAGACGACAGGCGAAGTCGCTCTTTGCTACGCTGCCCCATTCTCTGGCAGAAATGATCAGATGAAGGAGCTGGCAGTGAGCTCACCAGGGTGAGTTCAAACTCGTTACTGGGGACACATGGGCTATTCCAAGCTTACTGTAAACATACTACTTCTAAAATCCATCCTAATGTTATTGGTAGTGTGTGCTCACTGAAACAAATGGCTCAAACTGGCTGGATGGAGGCTATATCAGATTGCTATAAGGACTATAGCTATATGGCTAGGTAGCTAGCATGATTACACTAGCCTTTTCCTTTGAAACCTCTTGATGTTTTGAACATTTTTAAAAGAAGTGGCTAACAGTTTATATATTAGTGCATGTGAGCCAGAAAAGCTCAGGTATATGATGGTTAATTGTATGGTAACCAATCTCTTCCAACAAAGTGACCAGTCAAGTATAGCCATGCCCGTTTCATTTACAGAATAATAACAAACAATGTAACGATATCAGCACAGGGAAAACTAACTGTTCGAATTAGACAGATGGAAGACGGTTTAAACAAGAAAAGTGAGATGGAAAATCAGCTGTTTAGTCACTGCGACACATGGGGATGGGAGGGGCTTAAAACGGCACTGCAGCCAGCCAACAGGGGCGCTAGACTAACCTTTTAGTGATGATGCGCAGTCCATTTTTCATACAATTGTTGCACTAATAATGTTTTACACTTGTAAATCTAATACGTAGTTAGCGTTGCTACCTTGAGCATCTTCTTGTTGGCCGAGTTCTTGCCACGTTCACGGCGAAGGTGTTCGCTCATGCTCTGCAGCTCTCGGCCGAAGTGGATCATTCTCTCGATGGCGGCCTGGCTCCCCCCGCAGAGCTGCCTCTTGGACTGAGCCGACTCTACTTCTGTGTGCAAGGCAACAATGATGGTCATGGAGTTTGTCTCTTAAGTTCACTTAATGGTTTGTTTCTTAATGCTTGCAATAAATCTGGAGAAGTGTCTGAGGAGAAACGTACTACAGAAATGAAAAAGATCATTACTATTAGTGGTCTCACCCATCTCCGCCTCGCAGTCCTCGTGTGTGGCGCTCCCGTTCAAGAAGCCGTTTGAGGACGACTCGGACACTCCGTTAGAGATGTGATCCTCCTCCATATCTACATCGTTACTGAATAAAGACACGTATTTACACCACTGAAGTCTAATTAATTCTTGCGTTCTGTCTATATTAAAAACTACAATCATAGCAGAGGTGGCTTTGAGTTTTCACGTATACAGCAGCAATAATACCACATGGGTGTGGACTAGACTGTGTGAAGCCATGTGAAGCCTAGTGCACTTTGACTGCAATGGGAATACGAGTTGGTTCCAATTTAAACCCAAATGTAGAAACACTGAACCCTTACTGGAATGTGATTCTGCAGCAATGAGTAGTAAAAAAAAAAAACTTTTAAAACAGTTAAAAAAAACAAAAACAAACAAACATAATGGCTGACTTTTTTTTTTTTTTTTTTTAAGTTTTTCTCTCTTTCTTCCAAAGACTGACAGGGACAGCTTCCCTAATAAATACAGTTATTCTGATGTTAAATACTGTATTTAATTGTCTAATGTTAGCCAAGTTGAACCTACATTGATAGATTTTGTTTCACATTAATGATCTCAAAACATTCTCCATTTACAATTACAGAGAGCGAGGGAGCTCACATGAGCACTTGAGATGATAGGGATAGGGGCGGGGTTTTCAGGTATCATTCCAGATTCATGTTCAGCTTCTCTTCCGTGTTATTGGGAAGTAAAAGTCTGCTTTTCTGGCAGATTTTTTTGAGTGGTATCTGGGCTACAGCATTCTTAAATTGCCGAGTTGCTACACAAAAAGTGTGAAGATTGCATTATATTATATTACCAGACTTGCCAATGTAATATTGTGTTGGGGTGATTACATCATCATTACATTGCCCAAGCCTAGAGTGAACAAAACAGCACTACAAACTGAACACATACTATAAAGGGTTACCAGTGACTTTTTCTGTGAGGATCCGCAAACCATTTTACGAGGTTCTCACTCCTAGTAGATATTTAGGATGCAAATATTTGATATTTAATAAATAGTGCAAGATGAAAAGAGCTCAAAATATTTTCATTATAATTATGCTTCGATTATAAGCGTATCAGTTCGACTGTGTGTGGCATTACTGAGGAGTACCTTATGCTGGACTGCTGTGTGCGGCTGCCGTTGAGAACCCCCAGCTCACCACTGCCCGTGGTTACGGGACACGGTTTGTGGCTGTGTGCTGAGGAGTGAGCTTTACTGGACGACACTCCATTACAGCAATTACTATCAAAACCTGCAGATGGAGAACATCACGAAGACATTTAGCCAAAACGACACATATATAGTTATGAGAGTTCATTTCAAGCATAGTCATGCTGGGAATACAAGAACTTTACAAATGCGTTGAGTAATACATACCTGATGGGTAGGCCTGTGAGCCAGTGGCTTTGTGGGTGGGGCTACTGAAAAGGCGGGGAGAACCAGGGTAGCTATCCTGGGACTTGGGGCTCCGCCCACCGAGACAGCGTACCTCACTATCAGTGCCATTCACCATTTCAATGAACTGTCTCACTCTGTGTGTACAAAAATGAAGAGTCATTCCTACTCATTCATACTACATTTATCCCCAAAAATGTTATTTGGCAACACTTACTTTAACATGAATAACAAGTCTGGGTTCCTTTCGAGCAGACTGGGGTAGAGTTGCTGAGTGGTCTCTATGGCCTCCCCCATCCGGCCGGACAGAACCAGCTTCTGGATTTCTGAGAGATTACATGTGCATTGGTAAAGAAGATACATAATGAAGTTCGTTCTGAAACCCTCAACAAAAGGCTAAAGGTGCTGCCATTTCGGCTATGATATTATTTGAACATTTTAGCTATGATAATTAGTGCTACATGAACTAAACAGGAGTTATATATAACAGCTTTATGTCACATTCAGTTTTGCCAGTATTTGCATATACCCGATTCTGAAAAGACCATTTGCCATCCATGCATGCTAATTAATGTGCCTATTAAAAATTACTCTGCCATTAACCAGACGGTCTCTAGTAGTGTGTGGTGGGATTTAGAAACAGCAAGGTGCACTGCACCATCATGAAGTCTAAACATAGCTACCAGATGATTTTTTTTTTCTTTCTTTTTTTTTTTTTTATTTGTCCAATGCAGAAATGTGCTGTATAAGCTCCATGCACTGAATTCACAGAGACAGTATCTCACATGTGTGGTCCCCTCTGAAAGTACAGGAACAGCGAGACCAAATCTTTTACAGTTGGGTTTCAGAACAAAAGGACTTTATATGAGAAGATAGATCAAAATTTCAGCTTTCATCTCCTGATAGTTACATCTTGACTTAGAACAATGCACCTTTTGTTTGAAACCACCCATTTAACATGTGACTGACAGGTGTTTCTTGTTGCCCAAGTGTGCCCTGTTATATTGACTGTTTAAACAATTAATAGTTCTTTACATCTACTCTGGGTTTGAGTCTGGCATTTTGCCTGTAAAACCTGCATTTGTTGTTAAAAAGGATAAACCAACATGATGACCAGAGAGCTGTTTACGGGAGAAAAACAAGCTATTTTGAAGCAGAGAAGAGAGAGAGAAAAAAAAATCAATCAGACTCAATGTACAAGCACTGGACATAGCCAATACAATAATTTGCAATGTCCTGAAAAAGAAATCAATGGTTTACTAACACTCAGACACTGAACAGGTTGGCCAAGGAAAACAACAGAAGCTGATGACGAACACTGAGAGAAAACCCCGAAAACAACAGTCAATGACATCAACATCATCCAACAGCATAGGGCAAGGATGAAGGCATCAGAATCTACTGTTCTAAGATGACTTAGAAATATAGAGGCTCTGCCAGAAGAAACCACTCATCATAAGTAAGAATTCACCATGCAGAAGGACAATGACCCAAAACACACTGCCAACACAACAAATGACTTCATCAAAGCGCAAAAAGTGGAAGGTTTTTGATCGGCTAAGTCGATCACCAGTCCTTAATCCAATTGAGCAGGTACTTCATCACCTGAAGCTCACACTGAAGGGAGAAACCCCCAATACAAACAACAACAACTGAAAGAAGCAGTGATACAAGCCTGGAAAAGCACCATAATGCTTTATGTATAATAATGCAGCAGTATGGTTATCAGTGGATCTCCAGCTTGATGCAGTTATACACCCTGTTCCAAATTATTATGCAAATGATATTTTTCTCTGATTTTCCTAAATAGTCGATGCAAGTGACAGTC
>JAQQZR010000001.1:16932484-16951301 GCA_030068235.1 Notoglanidium macrostoma | reverse complement strand
TATGGGTGAGTCTGTGCCCAGATTCCTGTTCTTGGCTGTGACAGGAATCAAACTTTATGTGGTCCGCTGCTGTTGAAGCCCACCCACCTAAAGGTTCGAGGTTTTCTGCATGCGGTGATGCTTATCTGCTCACCATGGTTGTAGAGTGTGATTATTTGACTAATTCTATTTACTACAGACTGCCTGTCAGCTCAGGCCATTCTGGTCATTCTCTTATGATCTCTTTCATCAACAAGGCATTTCAGCATGCAGACCCTCTGCACACAGGATGTTTGCTTTTTGCACCATTCTGTGCAAACTCCATCAGCAGTTTCTGAAATACTCAAATCAGCCTGTCTGATACCATTATCTACGCCATGATCAAAATCACGGAGATCACATTTTTCCTCGGTCTAATGTTTGATGTGAACCCAAATGTCTTCAGAGTATGGCAAAAAACAAAGGAATTGGCATTGAAAACCAATACTTTTATAGGGGACTGAGAGTGCATTTTATTTATACATACACACAAACATAAATAATGTGTAGACATATACATATACACTCACACACCATTTAATCTCTACCAGCCAGTAGCAACTGTTTGGACATTTTCTACCTAGCCTGCCGTCTTTCTTTGGAGAGTAAAATGGCTACAGCACGGACTAACAAATTTGTGAGAAATTAGCTTGTAAACGTAACACTCCTAAAGCGACATGTCCACCAGCACGATGTTCACTACAGCTTCTTCATGACTACCAAGGAAATTAGCTGAATTAGCGGGCAGGCCTTACTGAGCTAACGCTATTATGCTAGAGGCAGTTAGCTGCCTACAGCACATCCGACATGAATCTTATGATGGTGACCGTTACCAGGCTCAGACACTTTATTTTCTTAACAAGAGTAACTATAATAGGTGGCCGTTACTCTTTGACCAAGAAACGTGCACACTTTTAATGGCTTGGCTCGCGAACAAACTACAAAACAGGTTAGCTAAAAATACACGTCTATCCAGATGCTACTTCCGGATTTCAGTGGAGAAACTCTGACGCCATTTTCTCCTACCCGTTTTGCGGAAGCGCCTGCGTTCCGATTGGCTAATAGAACACCCTCATCGACGGTTCACCGAAATATTATGGATGGGTCCAGCCAATGAGCAGACAAATCCTAGCCAATGAGGCGGGGTTTGCTAGAATTCGGGTGCGAAAAAGTAACGTAGCCAGCTACCTTGCTAGTTAGTTCTAAAAAAAAAAAAACTTGGGCTGTCGAGAACTAGCCACTGTCGTAGTAATAAAATCATTTTCAAAATCAACTGATTAAATGAACTGGACCCGGAATGTAGCATGCCACAATAAGATCAACAAAACCAATACATGCCTAAATAGTTAGGGGTGTTTTGCCCATTTTTAGCTAGCTAGGTAATTTGACAAGGCTGTCAAACATGTAGAGGCAGCATTATCTCATTACCAGGGTAAATTTACTGCCTAGCTAATTGTAATAGCTTCTGACTCCCTTGGTAGATAGTAAGCAGCAAAGCTATTTATTTAGCAATACTAGCCAACAAATGCCTTCACTAGTAACCTGTATACTACCCAGCTGGCTACTTATACAGTATAGCCACTTGGTTAGCCAGCTAGCATTGTTGTTAAGGTTGGTTACCTTTATAATGCACCCGCAGGTTGTTCTGTGACAGGCCGATGTAGCTGAATTTATCCTTTGGGCTCCAGGATCTGGGCAGCGGAGTTTCTTGTTCGTTGACGGCCGGGTAAAGACGCCTGAGCCGCTGGTTAAGCTCTTTTTCCTGCTCGTTTAGAGCCAAGTCTCCGTGAACAACAACCGACATCAGAAAGCCGCAGCCCGATGACGGTCCGGACATTGCGATCGGATACCTCCCTTTAATATTCACAGCTAACCAGCTATCTTTAGCTGGACAGCTCTCTGGAAGACTCCAGCGATGAGCTCTATCTGCTGTCACCGACCTCTAAACACGAACTATTTCTGTTTTTTCGTTTCTTTTTTTTTTTTTGGTTAGCTAGCTGGCTAGCTTTAGAGAGCACGGCGCAAACAGCTCTCCTGGCTGACTAGGTTAGTGAAGCGGAGAAGCTCCTCGCTCTTTTTACAAAGTCGATGCACAAAGGTGACAAAACAAAGGCCAAAAACATGAATCCCGCTCTCTAGGACGACATGCAGCGAATTTGAGAAATATAATTCAGAGACATCGACAGAGCTCTCACTCCGATCTTTTGTTTGTTGTTGGTGAGAAATGCGGCGATCTGATTGGCTGAGGCGGAGTCCAGTCACACTTCTCCAGGAGTTGATGCATGCCCAGACACACACAGCCTACCAATAACATGTCCTCTGTGCACCTTGTGTAATAACACGGGCTTACATGGAAATACAAGCAAATCAGTCATTTTAGGAACGTCCTTGATTAATATATGAATGATCTCAACCACAGTAAACAAAATCAGATTCAGGTATTTGATGATAATATTAACACACGTGTAAATAACTACAACAATGTATGTGTGATGCAAGGATTATCATGAATCTTGCACAGCTGATAAAGAACTGTCCTCTTTTTATTGACATTGTGTGCAATACCAGTCTCTACCCTGTTTATAAGTTAACCGGGACCCCAGTAGGACCACTGCTGAAGAGATATCATTTGGGTGGTGAACCATTCTCACCACATCAGCAACAGCGATATGGCATTTTAGAGGGTGTTGAGTTGATATTTTCAGTTTATTGCCTGCATAGAATTTATACATAAAATTCCTTGCTTACACAAGACCAAATTATCAACTAGCATGCTTAGCCATTAGTGAGTGGCAAATTAGAAAATTTTTTGGTTTTGGCCCTTTTGACTAGCGCCATTAACTCTGAACAAATGAGACATCAGTTTTGAATTTGACAAAGAAAGTAAATGGATGCTTCTGTATCCAATCTTCTTTAAATATTCTGTTTCATCAATAATTTTTCTTTAACCAAGCTATGCCATATGTTTACTAATCAAACCAGTGAGGGTAAATGAGCAAAAAATCTGTGGAAAACCTCCCTTTCTTGCCCTAATGTTTCTGTCCCTTTTTTCCATTAGAATACTGGCTTTGTTACAGAAGTTTATTCTGATGAAATACTTTACCGGGTCCTCGTTCGGACTATGGTCCACCAGTAACTACTGGGTTAAAAGCAGTCTGTCAACCTGACCGCAGTTCTGTTGTCAGAAAACAGTAGTGTCAACATATGAAAAAGAGCTACCATGCCTCTGTTATTATAAACACTTAAGACCCAAACTATGATGTGTAACTAGTAGTCTCTACTCACTGTTTCTGTTTTGTTAGCACCTGTTAAACTATGAAAATGTATTCAATCAAGAAGCAGTCTAGAAAAAGATTTATAATCAATTATCTTTGTATGAGGATCTTATGAAAGCATACACACAATGTAGCTGGGAGAAAATATATTGTAATGAAAATGTAATATGAAGACAGACATAATACTGGATTTAATTCATGAATGCACCCTGAATGGCTGGTGTATACAGTCCCCTTCATAAGTATTGGAACAGCAAGGCCAATTCTTTTGCTTTACTATACACTGAAGACATTTGGGTTTGAGATCAAAAGATAAATATAAGACAATAGATCTGAATTTTAGCTTTCATTTCCTGATATTTACATCTAGTTGTGTACATCTAACAACTTAGAACATGGCATCTTTTGCTTGAACCCAACCGTATTTCAAATGATCAAAAATATTGGAGCGTTTGACTGACAGGTGTTCCTTGTTGCCCATGTGTGCCCTGGTAGACTCATTATTTAAACAATTAATAGCTCTGAATGTTTACTCTTAGTTTTGAGCCCTTGGGTTTACCAATGAAGATTGCATTTGTTGTTTAAAAGTATTAACCAACATGAAGTCCAGAGAGCTGTATATGGGAGAAAAGCAAGCCATTTGGAAGCTGAGAAAAAAGGAAAATTTACCAGAGCAATTGCGCAAGCATTGGGCACAGCCAATACTACTAATTTGGAATGTCTTGAAAAAGAAAGAACTCACTGGTGTACTAGCAACCAGATATGGTCAAGGAAAACAACAGCATGATGACAGATACATGGTGAGAGCTGTGAAGTAAAACCCCAAAATAACAGTCAGTGACATCAACAACAACCTTCACAGTGCAGGGGTGAACATATCAGAATCTACTGCTTGAAGAAGACTTCAATAGCAGAAATATAGGGGCCATACCACAAGATGCAAACCACTCATCAGCAGTAAGAATATGAAGGGCAGATTGGAATTCACAAAGATATACAGAGATGAAACACAAAAGTTCTGGAACCAAGATTAACCCTTACCAAGGTGATGAAAAGGCCAAAGTGTGGAGAAAGAAAGGATCTGCTCATGATCCAAAACATCAAAAACAATCTCACTAATCTTTATCAATGATGGAAGCATGATGGTAGCAGCAGAATGAATTCAGAAATCAACAGAAATTTACAATTTACAGAGAAATGCATCCAATCTAATTGGGAGGAACTTCATCATGCAGCAAGACAGTGACCCAAAACACACCGCCAACACAACAAAGGACTTCATCAGGGGAAATAAGTGGAAGGCTATAGATCTGGTCAAGTCAATCACCAGATCTTAACCCAACTGAGCAGGCATTTCAAACAAAAAAACAAACATCAACTGAAAGAAACTGCAGTACAAACCTGGAAGAGCATCACACAAAAGAGTGCAACAGTTTGATGATGTCAAAGGGTCTCTAGCTTGATTCAGTTATTTCAAGCAAGGGAACTGCAACCAAATATTAAGTGTTATTTGCTTTAATTTATTTTAAGACTCTCTGTTCCTATACTTTTGCTCACCTAAAATTGAGTGATTTGCTACCAAAGGTGCCATGTTCTAAGTTCTTAAAAACATCTAGATGTAAACATCAGGAAATGAAAGTTGAAATTCAGCTCTATCGTCTCGTAGTCATCTTTTGATCTCAAACCTAAGTGCCTTCAGTGTATAGCAAAAACAATAGAACAATCCTTGCTGTTCCGATACTTTCAGAGGGGACTGTGTGTCTATCCAGATATAGCTAGTGCAGTAGAACTGATTAAATTTAAGTGAGATAGACTATCAGCTGTCTTTTTCAATGGAAGCAATAATAGCACCAGTGATTAAAGTGTGAGGCTTGTAGGCATAAGGTTAATGAAATCAAACTGTCTCACTCTTATTTCCATATTTTATATTCCCCAAAGAAATGCTAAAATCATCCAAAACAAACGCTAGAGAAAGGGAGACTGCTAGTGGTTACAATGACATATTTTGAGGACCTCAATAGGATTCCTCAGTGAAATTAATGGGATCCATGAGTTCATAATAAACAATCGGATAAATAGTAAAATAAATAAGCATATTAGTTCAGTATGAAATGTATTTATACTCTTCAAAACCTATATTACAGTTTCTTTCACAAGAATTCTGAGACTAAATAAAGTTCATAAACTGTTAATCAGCATAGGTCATGTCTTTTAATAAACTTGTATGTATTATAAAGTTCAGTGAGTCCTAGTCTAGTCTAGTCAACTGTTGAATTTAATAGTTCACCTTTTTGCATCTAAGACAAAGTGGAGAGTAAAAATAGAGTCTGTTTTCTCTATGGCAACAAAATGATCTAGAATAGTGTATTTTCTTTTTCTTTTTCTTTTTTTTTTTTTTTACAAAAACTTCAGATTTCAGAATTCAGCAGTACTGTGGAATAAAGATACATACATTCTAGAGATTAACTTGAAAGTTAGAAATTATATTTTGTATTTTCTGAACTGAGAACTGAGGTTTTCAAAAACCTGTCAGTCCACTGGCACATCCATAGAGTACTGCAATCACTTAGGAGACATCCCTGGTTTGATCCTTAAGGTGGCACACAGTTCCAAATCTCATGCCACACACACCGGCACATCCCATACACCATGAACATGAGCAGACTGACAGGCACCAGGCTGATCAGTAGAACTCCCAGAGTGGTCTTCTGCATGATGAGTAAGTAGACACCCATTGGCAGAGAGCTGAAGTACAACAGCCCCAGGACCCACACCAGAACTCGGGCCGACGCCTGGCACAGCAGCGTGGTACAGTTCCACACTGTGCAACGTCGCGTTACTGAGGTCATAGAGTCCGAGTTAGAGGAGCGGTGATCTGCTGAAATGGCATGCTCCTGTGGTGATTCCATAATGGTGATGACCACGTAGTTGGAACATACTGATGTAGGCGATGCCAATGTTGAGTGACCCACCAGAGAATTTAGACGTCCAGGACTGAGCAAAATCTCACCATGGCTCCCCTTTAAATTCAGATATTGGTTTTGGATGGACAGCACAGTCACCAAGTTGTAGTCATCTGGTAGGCTGCCGCCAGCTTCTCCAGGAATACCAGTAACATAGCGACAGAAAGGGCAGACCACCGAGTTTGGAGGTGACTCACCTAGACTGAGGATTTTTGCCAGGCATTTGGAGCACAAACGATGGCAGCACTTGAGCACTTTGGGTCGCCGACTGGACAGATTATAAGCACAATAGCAGATCTTACACTCCAGCTCCTCAGTACTCAAACCATCCACCACTTCCTCTGCTAGTTGACCCATCATCTCTTCCTGGTCTCAGCGCTCTTGTATGGGCTTATCATTATAGAAAAAGAGGGTTGGGAACATGGTCTCCTGGTAGCTACTATACTACAAATGGATGCCTGGCAGACAGGCTGCACCAAAACTTTTACCAGCTCCTGGTCCCATGCAAAACTGGGAGTTTTTTCATACTGGAGTTTGATGTAGGGAGAGTTTCATGCTCTTTGTGGAAGGCTGGGGAGAGAGGCTGTCACAGAAAGGATAACTGTTTACACAGCATTAGAGAACAAATGCAGCAGCAACAAAGCATGTCCTGTAAAACCAGGCCTGGAATTTTCTAGCCAGGCCTTTTGTTTCCTGTGAAATTCAGTCCAATTAGGGTCTTTTAGCCCCATTATGGCAGACTGTTAATACTGACGTGATCTGCTTTGTTTCTTCCTTCCTTCCTTCCTTCGTTCCTCTTGAAAATCCCCACATGTATTTATATTTTAAAATATTTCTTGAAACCTCAAAAATGTTTGCATAATAATGACACAGAGTACAGCCG
Organism: Notoglanidium macrostoma; assembly: GCA_030068235.1. Taxonomy (NCBI): domain Eukaryota; kingdom Metazoa; phylum Chordata; class Actinopteri; order Siluriformes; family Auchenoglanididae; genus Notoglanidium; species Notoglanidium macrostoma. The sequence continues at coordinate 16,944,162 of JAQQZR010000001.1, read as the reverse complement.
AGGAATATATCATAATAATATATATATATATTAGTTTAGAGAATCTGCACTGAGATCTTCCCTGAATATTCAGCCAACTCATTAGTGTCTACTGGTTGCTCAAGAAAAAATGGGTTATGCCTCTCTTGTCCTGTCTTCTGTGCTGTCTCTGAAAGACACCCTTTATTTAGAATCTGTCATGTGTGATGATTTTCTATGCTGGCTGTAAGCATGAAAAGGTTACAAAAACTAAGCTAAGCTAAGGAAAGCTAAGTTTAGGATTGCTGGCAAGTGCTTAAATCTCTGAGAAAAAAAAGAAATTATATAAGGAGCTAGTTATAAACCTTACTATTCTTACTTATAAGATTAACAATCAGAAACTGGCTACACCTTATAGGCATTCTGAATTTATCTTCACGGTTCAAAAGGGATTTTTATATAAGGCAGGTGAAGTCAGTTTTTTGTACCAATTGAAATCTTTTCAAATCCATGCACGAAAACCACATGTCTTTTACTGCAAGTATGCAGAATTCACGGCCAACACGACTGACAGTTTAGTAGAGACTCTACATTCTGCCTTGTGTTGTAGTTATATGCTGCTGGCCCACAAAATTTGTTTTCCTCTCAGTACATAGTTTTATTGACTGCTAGCAGAATATGAGGAAATTTGAAAAACATTACTGATTCAGGGTGGCACAGTGGCACAACGAGCAGTGTTGCTGACTTGGGTCACTTGGGTTACTGTCTCTGTGGAGCTCTCTTTGTGTCCGTGTGGGTTTCCTCCGTGGTGTCTGGTTTCCTCCCATTTCCCAAAAACATGCTGGCAGGTGGATTGACCCTAGTTGTGAGCGAGTGTGTGAATGTGTGTGCATGATGTCCTGCAGTTGAGTGACATCTTTTCCAGTGTGTATTGTGCCCAGCGTTCTCGAACAGGCTCTGTTCACTGAAGCTGTATGAACGAATTTTTAATCCAGAGCTATGAACATCTTTTTTGACACATGTTCAGGGTTTATGTCTAACCTATAAGGTAACATTTTGAATGTGAAAGCATTACACTTTTCGTTTACATCAACATTTTTAATATGAGAGCACGCACGAGAGGTAGCGGCTGAATAATAGTCATAATTACACCTGATACTATTTGCTGAAGAACATAATCCGCGGCAGGTAGAGCCTGTTGGACGACTTTAGGAGTGGGATCCCAAGAGCAAGCGTGACCGTCTCCGAATGACGTCAGCGGCAGAACAACAACAACAACAAAGCCGCGAGCAGCTGTCGCTGGGTGCACGCGCTGGCGGGGAGGAGCGCGAGCTGAGCTCAGTCAGGGAGCGTGATGGCGGAGAGAGCGGAGCAGGAGGTGTCAGGAGACCGCAGGCCCTCATCAGTCACCCCGCCGCCGACGTGTTGCCGAAAAGCGCTGATGAACTGCAAAGGGCCGGCGAAGACTTGCGCCACTCTTGCAGCGACGAACGTCGTGTTCTGGTGAGAGCCGTGACGCAGCTGTTTTTTCCCCCCTCCTCCCACGTGAGATTTAAATATCTAGTCTGTATGTCGTTTTTGCAGAATCCGCACTGCTCAGCCTTGCTTTTGCGCAAAACGTGTGTCAAATGCTGATTTCAAGTGCATGCTTATTAATACTTCATATTTATTTGTAGCTTATAGATCTCTGCGTTAACCCCACACTTAGGCCTGTCTAGTGTCTGTGGCTGCAGTAGGCTATTCTTCCCAAGTCATGCTACTGGGCTTGGACTGAACCTGCTAAGATAAGATAATGCATTCATGTCATGTATAGATAGTCATTGTATAAATGAAATGCAAGGTCCCCCCCCAGCAGGGAGCAGTGCTTCTGTGAATCACTAGTCAAGGAACTTGGATTTTTCCTTTTGCATCTTCTTCCTTCTATTTGTACTTCGATCAGACGAAGCCTGGCACTGCCTATAATTGCATGTTATTAATATTTCATATTCAGAAGGGATATCTGTTTAAGTTAAACAAGCCTTGTGAGTATTTCCCTATTTGGATTTATACCAAATACATTGCCCATGCCATTTCTCCTTGTAAGTAAGCTGTGGCCTGGATTTAAAAACAGTAGAGATTATTCACTTTGGCCAACAGGGCAAATGGGCACGCAGCGTGTCCAACTTTTCATACCTTAAAGAGCTTTAGACGTTTCACCCAGTATGTACATTATTTAAAAGCAGTGACATGTATTAAATGCATTATGTTAGTTTAATTTGGCGCTTAATCTCCACTTAGTGAGTAAACTGGAAGGAAAAAAAACATTGTTTGTTTTCCCCTATTCAGGTTTGTGTCCTTTAGTCCATTCCGAGTGGTTTGTCTTCTCTGCTTGTGCCTCCTTCTATTGCTGCTGGTACAGTTGCTGAGGGACATGGCACTTTCCAGGTCAAGAGGTGTGGATCACTGTTTAATACAGTTATTGTATATCACTGATAGAGAATACATGTCTGATGTGAAATAATTACATATAAATGTATGCATAAATGTCACCATAAGACCAGAGCAGCATTACTACCTGATAAGTACACTATTCGTAAGATGAGTAATTAGGCAATTAGTAAAGTTATATGATTACAATACAACAACTATGGTATTATCCATCAATGATCACAGTTAAATGTGCTAACCTCACCTTTGGATGGAAAGGCTCAGCTGAATAGATCATTAGTTTATTATTGGTTGAATGCAAGCACTGTGCCATGATAATATAATATATTCAGTGCTTTTGTATTCTTTATATGTATTTCAGAAAAGAAATTTGTGTACATACTGATAACATGGTATTGACAGACTGTACCTGACATTTTGTTCATTCTTTCATTATTAGGATCCAGTTTATGGCGAAGTATGACAGACAGGTATGTTTAAACTTAAAGTCACATGCTTTGCTGTAAAATTACAATGTTTTCATTTCCAGTTTTTCTCGTCTATTTTTAAGATATGCAATTAGATGACTAACCAGTAGATGGCACTTCATCACCTAAATTGCATTATTGGTAATATACAGCAAGCCATAAGGTCAGTCATGTGAGCTGATGATATTATACATACAAATGTGATGGTGCTGTTGTGGCTGCTGGGTTTATTTCCAGCAAGAGCCTTGAAACGCTTTATAACCGCACAACCTGATATCACAGTTTTCTGCATACCATGATATCAGCATACATGCCTTTCAAAGACATAATACACTGACATTCTGATGCTTCAGTTTTATTAATTCTTTCTTGCATGAGTCCCATGCAACAGGCATAAGAGTATGAGGCCTAAATCCCATATAAAAAGCATATAAAGCAAAGATGATTAAAAAATAATTAAACCGAAGAACTTCGAAAAATGAGCTACAAAGAGGAGCAAACAGTATACTTACTGTTTCATGTGATGTTTTTTGCTTTTAAAATAACCAAAAATAGTGAGGAAAAAAGAAATAGTTTTCTTAATAGTAATTTAACAGTATGGTTTCATGCAGTTTTATAAGGAAATCAGCCTGTAGGTTGCTCCAAGTAGTTTATTTGTTTAATGACCGTTGGTCATTGTTGGTCAAGTGGTCTATTACGTAATGTTACTTTCTTTAACAACATAAAATAAACAAGACACAATTCTAGGTGTGTGATGCTGTGCCTCTATTTGTATCTGTTTAGTGCTACATTCATACTTGTATAGTGAGTAAATCCTAAGTGGGTGTGGTCTAAATGAAAGGCCTAAAAGAATGTCTTTCTTTCTTTATTTATTTCACACTGTTAGCATTGCCTGTTAATTTTGGCTGCAACAGTTCCTTAATGTTTGCTAGGTTACCTGAGCTCATAATTGATCATAACTAGGGATGTGTGCAGGACTGTTTTTTTTTTTTTTTAATTCCACTCATGCAATTATCTGCCTACCTAACTACCTACCTACCTACCTACTTACCTACTTACCTACCTAATGGTTATCTATTTAGTATTTATGTCTAGTCATTATGAGTAATGTGTTTATATTCAGTTACCTCCCTACAGAATTCAAACAGAAAAAAATCTTGGGTGTCTAATACTTTTACACAGTAATATATCACACCTATACTATAAATATAGCTGACCTCCCATATTAATTATATGTATATGCGAGCATGAGTGAAGAACCATGCCATCCAAACGTCTCTGTAATCAGCCTGTATGCACATGTTTAAAAGGACACATAACTTAATTAGAATACTTGATTAAGATGAAGCTTGATGGATTTATCCAATGTCGCTAATGGTCAGCCTTCAGTTCCCCATTATGTATGATCCTGTTGCACTATGATTGTTTATGGACTTACAATAAAAACAAGTCCAGTGGTACCATTCTACTACAGTGGGGGGATGCCAGTGCAATAATCCTCAGCACAGTGTTTATGTGGGGCAGGCCTTGTTGAAGCTGAGCCTTCACCACAGCTGCTATGTTGCCTCAGCCTTCCTGCTGTATTTGCAGGCCACTGTTGATCTCAGTCAGGCTATAACTGTTGTCTTCACTCCTAATAGTTGTCCTCCTTCCTCACGAACACACTACAACTAATCACGTCCAACACGAGTGCTTGCTCCCATGTTAAAAAGAAAGAATTTGATTTTGATAGGTTACCATGGTCATTTTTAAAGCCTCCACATATTATTATGTCCATGATTTCTCGATAAAGGATTCAGAGCACTCATGACGCACATCATGTTTTCTTTTGGCCAAAATGGTTAATCTTAAATGTTAATTTGAAAGTAAAATAAAAAAGATACAATCACTACTCCTTATACAGGTATGGGGAAAAAGAAAGTACGCCCTCCTTCGAAAGTTTTTATTTATCAGGTTGTAAATTACAATTGTGTGGTTGTCACCAACTTCTATAAACAAATAAATAACCTCTTGTGACTACACAAAACACACCAGATTTCAATATATATTCATTTTTTCCCAAAAAGTAAACCAACATTCATAAACCAGGAGGGAAAAAGTAAGTACACCCTTCCTATTTCTACAAACTTTAAGATTCATTAAGAAGTGTGACTTCCACTATAAAAGCAGTTTTGTGTTTGTGGGGACTCAGATCTGTGTCTACATTGTGCCAAGATGAAAGGACATCAGCCATGACCTCAGAGTAGCAATTGTTGCTGCTCAACAATCTGGGAGGGGTTATAAGGCCATCTCCAAGCAATTTGAAATTCGCCATTTTACAATGAGAAAGATTGCTTATAAATGAAGAACCTTCAAGACAGTTGTCCATCTTCATAGGAGTGGGTTTCCTGGCAAATTCAGCCTCAGAAAAACCCATCATGTGACCTACAGGACTTTGTAAAAACAGGGACTATATAATATATATACACATACACTGCCAATCAAAAGTTTGGACTGTTGTTTCTCTTTACTTACTTCTTAATGCATTTGGTAGTGGTAGCTCAGTGGTTAAGACATTGGACTAGTGATCGGAAGGTCGTGAGTTCAAATCCCAGCACTGCCAGTTATCGCTGATGGGTGTGTGTAGATAGATAGATATAAATATAGATAGATAGATAGACAGAGTCATAAGTTTATATTCAGAATCTATATACTTCTGTGAAGCTGCTTTGTGACAATGTCTGTCATTAAAAGCGCTATACAAATAACTTGAATTGAATTGAATGTTCATGACAGTACAATCAGATAAAGCTTTCTTGGAGTAGTAGCTAGGAAAAAGCCTCTTCCCTCCAAAAAGAATATGGCAACATGACTTAGGTTTTCCATATTGCATCTGAGCACAAAAGTTCTGGAACAATATCCTTTGATGAGACCAGGGTGATTTTTGGTCATCGAGCACAGCACTATGTTTGGTGAAAACCAAATACCGCCAATCACCACAAACACCTCATACCAACTGTTGGTTGCTAGGTTCAGGTGTCCTGTGGATTCTCGGGGTCTGAATGTCTAGGCTATATGTTGTTTTTGCAGAAGAGACAGCAGCTAAATAAAAAACAAACAAACAAAAAAAACATAGATATGAGTCAACTACATAATACTATCAATCTTATCTGCATATATCTCTGAAGACATTAGAAAAAAAGATAATAGAAAATGAAAAGTGAGATGAGATGATTATAGGCTTAGTCGATGGTATGTAAGCTTTACATTAAAAAAAAGTTGAAAAGGGTTCATCTATTTTACAATTGTGACATTTTCTTATTAGATGACAGAGATGATTACCATTACCTGACCATTTTGCTGTCACACTAGCCAACGTACTTGGCCAGCTACGAAAACCTTAACTAAATTTATCTATTTCATAACCTTATTCAGCAGATGTAGTAACTTATAACAATACAAGGCCATTCAGTAGTAATTATCTCTACCGAATATTTTTTGGGACAGTTGGGACAGATTCTTCAAATTGGGGACTGTTCCCAGAAACCAGGATGTCTGGTAACATCTGGGTTTGTGGCTACAAAATGTTTGAGAACCATTGTATTAGAATGTACATAGTTTCCTGTTGCACATCATTTGCTGTTATCAGAAACACTCATTCAGTACTAGTACTATTGTTTGTTCTAGAAGCAGTAGTGTTGTGAAATCTATATTTGCCCGTTTTTCTGTCAGCATGTGTGATGGTTAGGATGACCCTGCTGTTTCTTTGCTCTAAGAACTGCTTGCACATCGTTACTAACCTTACAGCAGCTGCCCACCAATTCCACCAATCAGAAACATGAATATTATTCAGTAAGGGGTGTGCCAGAATAACAAAGACTTTGATTTGTGGATGGCTGAGTGAGCAGTGTGTAATAGCTACCAACTGCTTGCTCATGATCACTGCAGTTGTCAGAGTCATATGGCCAGCTTATGTCACACTGATTAAAATAATAAAGTAGGCTCTTTTACCTTGTTTTGAGACTGTGGTGTGTGTCATGGCATGACGCATTTTAGATCTTTCGGAGATGGTACAAATAAAATGGCCATTTATTCTCATGAGCTATTGTAGTAACTATGCATCCCATTTATAAGAATTCTGTAATACTCTAAATATAATATGTGACCCCCACAAGCAACACCAAACAATGACATGGACATACATAAGATAGGCCTTGTGTGCAAGATACAGAAAAGTGGTGTTTGATACATTTTTCTCACAAATCCTATATGGGGTCCATGTTAGGCATGTGTACGTGTGTGTTACACGATAGCCTGCACGATAGCCTGATGACTATGGAATGTTTGGTGGATGTGGTATTTTTAGACCAGCCTGGTAGAAATAGTCAAGCTGGGGTGTTGCGCCACATAAACAGTGGCAGCTGTGGCTTGGCGTGGCATGTAAAATATCATAGAGGGTCACAAAGTCCTGAACATTGAACTTAGCGTGTGTTTGTACTCAAGACTGGAGCTCAGACCATTTTCTACACAACTTGATGGTCCAAGCCTGAGAGATGATGGAGGAAAATCTTGGTTCAAGGTTAAGGTAAAAGTGCTGTTATCAGTTTATGAGGAAAAAAGGGTACACATATAATTAAGGAGGAAAGAGAAAGGTAAATATGACGTGCTAATTTGGTCAAGTCAAATGTATGTGGTAGATCAAGAACTTTGGTATGTAGTCTTGATTCATTTTCTCGTCCTCATTTCTATAATCTGTCATTCACAGAGACTTTTTTGGTGGCTTCTCCACATAATCGAATGCTAATAATAGATACATTTTTAAAAATGTGTTGTAATTTAACAAAGAGCAACATATACTTGTCGATAAGGTGAAGCTTTGTATAAGATGTGCTGGATGTAATGAAGTACAGTTGTTCTAATATATTATTGTTTCTGTTGAAACTTCCTTGCAGGGCTGATATGTTTTTCATATTCAAATGACAACATGTTTTATTAGCCCTGTGAGTAAGTTACTATAGACACGATAACATATTACAACGTCTGCACTTCATTACATCCAGCACATATTATAGAAAGCTTCACCATATGAACAAGAGACCATGGTCTCTCTGTGATATACCGGTCATGTAATGACTGGCAGCAGAGCTAGTTTAGTTTAGAGTTTAGTTACATTGCCTTTTTGAAATCTCCTGAAGCCAGGAGTCTGTAGGTCAGTGGAACCTTTCAGCATTAGCTTTAATTGGTGTGTTGGAAGCAACTACTATTTGCATTGGACTAAGGAACTTATCTATTATGATAATAGAAATCAGTGTCCTCTATGGTCTGAGAAGATGGGCAAAGGTTCTAGTGTTTTCACTGCCATTCTTCACATTGGTCAGCTGTTGCTTTCGGGCTATTTTTGCCTCCTGTCACTAGGCTTGTTAGATTCTCGGACGTGTTACTTTCAATGTTGATATAAAGATTAGTATAGGAGACAAAACAAACAGCTGCTAGTATTTTAGTCGCTTGGGTCAACAGTTGTCAGATTTAAGCAAGCTAAATTGAAAGTTATAATGCAGATGGTTTAACATGGAATGTTAGTCATTTGTGTGATATATATTTTGCAGTTTGTTGATTATAAATCAGCACGTGGCAGCAGAGGACAGCCAGCTTTCTCCGACTGCCATTTCTTTGTAACGAAACATGACCCTTGCTAACGCTTTTACAAGCCGCTTTGGATCATGTGGGAACCACACCTCATTGAAGCTTGGCCACCCACCCTGCCCTGTGTTGGGCAAGCCATCTTCTCTGGCACCAGAGTTAATGTAGTGCTGCTTGAGCCCCCCTGTGGATGGTGAAATGCTAATGTGAGCCACATTGCTTCACAGTCACACATTCCATTTCACCCCATGTGATCATTTTCTTAGTAAATTGCGTCCATTTTGTGGTATGGCCTGGAACGTGATGGGTGACAGGTGGGTGACCTTTTGAGGAAGTGTCTCATAACATCAACTGCCCATGTTTTGATCTAATTGTGAGAGTGTTCGGTTGATTAGTCTAGTAGCTGTAGTGTTATCATTAGCATTTGGAATATTATGGGAGTCTGGAGAGCAGTTGTTGAGATATCTTTGTTGAGACAGAGTCACAACATGATAAAGGACATGATTTCCCTTAATATAGATACTGTCCTCCTGCCAAGTAATCCTGTGATGAGGGAGAGGAAAGTGGAACATTCAGTACACATATCTCCATCTCAGCTCCCAGAATGCACACATTTCCTTATGTGGTCTTATTTGTGAAAAAGTGTAATTCTGCCAAGTCTTTGACATTCCACATTTTAACACACATTGAAGACTGCTATTTACACATACCTGCTATTATCACTTTAGTCACATACATTTTTTCCCCTTCATCATGTATATATTTTTCACCCTCAGAGGTAGGCTTATGAATTTTTTTCTTTAAAATCTTGGTTATTTTTTGTACTTCATCTCCGCATGTTAATGACTTTGTATTTTTTAGATGTTCATAAGAAAACCATAGCTACTATGAATCCATATCTACACTTAAACTAATGCAGAAAGATATGTAATTAGACGTGTAAGGACTATCTCAACGTGCTGATAGGTTTGTGGAGTCTCAAGTGTTAAACATGTATATTTTAAAATATCATAGCTTAGTTACAGGGATGGATTAGTAAATCCTAAGCCCTTCCCCACCTCGCTATGTATTACTATATTACACATCCATTATGAGTAATTGAGTATTTAGGTGATCATGTCTTATGCATTTAGCTTCATTCTTGCTTTTCACATTGCAAGAATTGCAACCAAAAATTGTCAAAGTGCAACACCAGCTCAGTGGCTGGCTTCTTCGGTCCATTTCAGTTCAAATTTGTTTTTAATTGGATCCAGTTGGGAAAATGTTTTAGGAAAATATTTTCCAGATTCTCTTCTCTTTTCATCGACACACTTGGTGTAAGTTAATGGTTATCCATGTTTTCCCCCTCTGCTAATGTAGCTCCAGTTAAAATCTTCTAGGACCGAAATGACCATTCATTGGTTGCAAATTCAACCAATAACATTTCTGAGTTAGGCCTAATAGCCTGTAACCACAGCTGTCTTCTTTTGGCTTGAAAAGGTGTCTGTTTCGATAATTTGTGCTGTAAAAAAAGAATGTTGATGAATGCTTTTCCCATTCTGGAAAAGGAGAATGGAGCTCCCAGGAGCACAACATGGCATTTTAGAAGGCAAATTCTGGCTTGCTCTTACAACCCCAATTCCAAAAATGTTGTGACCCTGTGTAAAACATAAATAAAAACAGAATGCAATAATTTGCAAATACTTTTTTTTTTCCTATATTAAATTGAATACGATACAAAGACACAATATTAAATGTTCAAACTGATAAACCTTATTGTTTTTTGTAAATATACATTCATTCTGAATTTGATGCCTACAACATTTTCCAAAAAATTGGTACAGGGGCATGTCTACAACTGTGTTATAACACTTTTTCTTTTAAAAACACTCAATAAGCATTTGAGAAGTGAGGACAGTAACTGTTGAAGTTTTGAAAGTGAAATTCTTTCCTATTCACTCTTATTATGTGACATCAGTTGCTCAACAGTCTGGGGTCTCTGTTGTTACTCAAGTCTGGACTGCAGGGAGGCCAGTCTAGTACCCACATGTTTACGTCGAAGCCACACTGTTGTAACATGCAGAATGTGGCTTTGCATTTCTTAATAATAATAATAATAAGCAGGAACGTCGCTGAAAAAAGAGGTCATCTGGATGGCAGCATATGTTGCTGCAAAACCTGAATGTACCTTTCAGCGTTAATGGTGCAAGTTTCCCATGCCATGGGCACTAACACACCCCCATACCATCACAGATGCTGGCTCCAACAATTTGCTTTGTAATGCAGGTTTGTTGATAGTCAACTTTCCCCTTATGCGCAAAGATTTTTGCATGCGTTACATGCAGTAAATTAAGAATAAGTTTATCTTTACAAAAAACAATACATTTTATCAGTTTGAACAGTAAATATCTTGTCTTTGTATTATATTCAATTGAATACAGTTCAAAAAGAATTTGCAAATTATTGCATTCTGTTTTTATTTACATTTTACCCAAGGTTCCAACTTTTTTTTTTTGGAATTGGGGTTGTAAAAATCACTATAGTCTCCCACTTTGTTTTTGCAGCTGGGAGTTGTGGTTGAGGTCATAGTGACATTTATCACGCAGGGGTCTATTTACTTAAAATCTATGTTGGTCAAGGGCCCCCTAGTGGTTAGGGCCTCTTAGCATTTTCCTTGTAGGCATGCCAACACTTTTGTTGGAGCCACGCTAAAGCATTATAGCAAAAACCTTGTTCATTTTGCCTACACATCTGATGCCGTGCTTACTGAGAGGAATCCTTTTGTACATTGCTGTAACAGGATCTGTTGAATTGCTGTGAACTATTTCGCTAGGGTCCAGGACACCTGTAGAAGAATAGTCCTAGTTTATTGTTCTACACACTATATGAGCAAAATTATGTAGACACATGACCATCATACCTATGTGGGCTTGTTGGACATCCTGTCCCAAAGTTGGTGCTGCTTTAATAGTCTCCACTCTTTTGGGAAGGCTTTGCACTAGATAATTATACATTCTGTACAATTGCCTCCCACAACTTCAGAAGCAATTTCCTTGCAGAGCTGATGAAAGACATTTGCCGGAATGTCCACTTTCGCTGGAAACACTGTATGTTATGCTGTCAATTGTTATCACAGAAATCCATCCATCCTTTATCTATACCGCTTTATCCGTCTGGGTCGCGGGGAAGCTGGAGCCAATCCCAGCATCTTCGGGTGAGAGGCGGGGT
>JAQQZR010000001.1:16869618-16891524 GCA_030068235.1 Notoglanidium macrostoma | reverse complement strand
GTTCGTGTAATCGGACCAGCCGGTTATTAGGACCAAAATCATCGCCTCCCGATGTGGTCCGATTAACCGGATTCGACCGTATATTGTTTTTCAGTGCGTTAGTGTCCAGCTGGTCTACAACTAGAATTTGTCAACTTGATATTAATTACCTTTACTTGATTCCAGTGAGATGACTTGGAACTCAAGTCTCAAACTTCCTGGCTTCAAACTTGATTGGACGAAATAAAAAGACTCACAACTCAAGACTAATTTGAACACCAGGTGTTTACAAAGCACATTTTTGTGCAAAGTATGATGTGCATGTCTTAACTAATAACAGGAAAATTGAATTTTGAGGTGTTCCTAGTTAGGCATAATGTCCGTGTTGTGAACAGCCCACAGGAGCAAAGAACTCAAGAAAACACTTTTGTTATATTCTAAAATTAGCTTGCCCCTTCAACTTTAAATTGTAACTTCAGTCAAGTTGGAGAAGTCATAGTGTTCTGATTTAATCAAGCTCTGAGAAAACACCCTTGAAGCCTTGAATCATGCTCTCAAATAAATGTTTACCGTTTAACTCTATAATTTTTCTCAAATGAGGTCAACAGCAAAAATGTCATCATCTTCATCTCAGTCAAAGTGCCATTATTTTATTTGAATGAACAACAGGAAAACGTGTGCTTTCACATAACTTTTTTTATTTTGGACTGCTCTCAATAAACTGTAACAAGCCCTTAAGTCAGCGTTTTGTTTTGCTTTGTGTTAGTACCAAAAATTACTTACTGGTCATGTGTTCACAATATGATATCATTAATAAGTAGTGATGTTATTTTTCAACTTTGGTTAGCTTCACCTATCAGTTTCAGTAGCTATACTATAACAATAGCACTAACAGCAACTGCTTTCATCACGTCAGCGCCTCGAGTCGCAAATGGCAAGATAAAGCGGACCTGCTGACCAAACTGGAGTGTCAGGTGAAGCGCATGAAGGAGGGATTCGATGCAAAAGAGAACGCACTACTTGAAGAAAGGGATAAAACCGCCAAAGCACACAAGTAAGAGGAAAGAGATGAGTGACAGTTACACAGTCAGGTCAGTATCACCTTTGTACCCTACTGACACCTTGTTATCAATTGTTTCTATTTAGGGCAGCAGTTGAGAAACTTCGCTGTGTGGACGACGCTTTCCGTGGACAGCTGGAGACCCTGCAGGCTTCCCATCAGGCTGAGCTGCTCCGAATGGCAAATGACAAGCAGAAACAAATAGAACAAGCCAATCAGAGGGTATCACATATACATGTTTGTCAACTAGAAAGTGATCACTTTTTATTTTCCCACAATAAAATTATAGCTGAGGTTCTTCAGTGTGTTTCAGTGAATGGCATTGTTAGGTGGATCTCAGGATACATTTAGGGCACTTTCTCATATGCAGTGTTTAGTCTGTTTGAATCAAGCCCTGGTGTATTTTTTTCCTCATTGTGCAGTTTGTGTAGGCAGGCGAGAACACAGCACTCAGACCAAAATAACTTGTCCAAGACTTTCTAAGAGGTTACCTAAGTACCGAATAAGCTCTAGTGCAGTTTGATTGCAGTGGAAAACTGCTCAGTTCTGCCAGAGATGAACAAAACACCATGTCTTTTGGCTTGTGGCAACCTTTTCTTTTTTCTTTTTTTATTAAAAAAAAAAGTTTTTTTTGGGGGGGGGGGGGACTGTTAAACTGAACTGAAGGGACAGAGCTGTAGTTCTGCAGAAATCTCATGTGATTATTTAATCACGGGCATATATCCATTTCCCATTTTTTCTCCTCAGCAAAAGTTTTTTTTTATGCTTTTTGGTTTATGTTTTTGTGATGAAATAAAACTATCAATTTTGCTATGATTCGGACTCCGCAAACGAACTAATGTGTGTGAAAGCGCCATGGTCTACTAGGGATTAAGCCAGTAGTAGGTGTGCGGCGCTGTGGTAGTATGATGCCGAAGTAATCCTGATACTGTATTCGAAACCCTCGGATAATGATGGAATGGGAAATCCAACCCTGTTTTTTTTTTTTTTAAACATATTCAGGACCTGTGATCTCTTGTTGGGCAATAAGAGAACAGTAGTGTCCTAGATTGTTAATTCAGTTTCAGTTTATTTAAAAGTGAACTTGTAAGTTCAGTTTAAATCTTGAGCTGTTCAACAAATTATATTATGGTTTGTACACTCAGATCTTACCAACTAATATCTGAGAGTTTTATAGCCTGTTTGTTAATGTAGTCTGACCTCTTGTGTTTTTCCACAGGTGCTACAGGTGGAGGATGAGATGAGGCAGCTGCTGGAGGAAACCGAGAGCAACAAGATGGCAGTGGAAGAGAAAATGAGACGCCTCACCAATGTGCTTAAAGACTTCTAACCTCATAATTCTAATTTTGAAATAACTTCATGAAATATACATCAGGATTCCTCTTGACTGTTGGATATCAGAAGTACACTCATTTAGAAGAAGGGTTGTAAATTGTACCCTTGGCACTGGGGTGGTACTCAAAGGGAACACATTTGTACCTTTACATGTGTCTTAGTGTATCTTTATAGCTTTGCTCGTTGTGGTCCATTTATAAACATTCAATCATTTTAAAGGGAAGGGAAATAATCATATTAAATGTATAAAAGACTTGCCCTTGATTGAGGGTGCCAGCTAAGGGACAAGGAAATGTAGTTCAGTACTATTTTTTTCTGTGACGTTTTCATTGCACTTAGTGCTAGTTTTCAATTCTGCAAATTGTTTTACAAACTGCAGTTTAGCTTGTAGTGGTTTGACTGAGCCTACACCCACAACTTGTAATTTTTACCATTATGTATTATATTCTATTGTAATTTATATCGTGTGACGGTAATGTTCAGCTGAAAAAATAGCTCTCCAAGTGACTTCTTATCTTGAAAGTCTTAAGGGTTAGGTGTGTGTGTGTGTGTATGTGCTCCCCTCAGGTCCATTTTAAAGGGTAATAAAACTCACGTTTTATTTTTCTACATGTTTTATATGGTTTTGGTAATACAGGTATAATTTGTATATCATTTAAAGTAAACTTCATAATTGATTAAATATGTTTAAAACGACAATGTTTCGTGTTTGCTTTCGTGAACGAGCAACCGATGAAGCCTGCTGGTTGCTAGGGTAACCGTAAGCCAACGTCATTTCCGTTCATTTAAAAAATCCATCTCTCTGGCGTTTCTCTGAGGTAAAAGGGAAGAAAAAAAATTAACATGTGTCCCCCCCCCCCCCCGCCCCTTCAGCTGTTATACAGGTAGTTGTGTGTAAACTAACGAGATAAGTGTTTCTTCTGAGTGAAGCTTGTTTGGTGTGTGCGCGCGCGTGTTTTTTTTTTTTTAGAACGGACCGTGTTGTGTAGTATGGTACTATGGCTGAATCGAGCAGCTCGAGCCTTTCGCACGCGGTTCCGAACGGGTCCAGTCGGCACGAGAAGAGTTTGGGGCTCCTCGCCATCAAATTCGTCACATTGCTTCAAGAGACCAAAGACGGCATCCTCGATTTAAAAGTGGTAAATGTTTCAAAACTTTCTTCTTATATTGCTGGGTAGTGAGGTGAACCGGTGAGCCAGGTGACGCTAGGACTCCTGCGAATGACCAGCCTGAGGTGAGGTGAGGTGAGGTGAGGGAGTCTGTCAGTAAACAGGAGCGTAGAAGCACACACAAACAGAGGCAGGTCATTAAAGCCACTTGTTATTTCTGTATGTTTTAGGTTACCACTTTTTCATAGATATCAAATACACGACTAGACAGCTCCTGTGTCTCTGATACTTATAGGCGCTTATAGAGGACCTGAAGTTGCAGCAGGTGATGTGGCTGCTGTGATTTGCAAAGCGAGTTGTAAGCTGTATTTCCCATAATAATGTAGGTCACTTTAGTGTAAATCTGCAGTGTTTAGTGCAAAATATCTACACACTAATTAATACAGTGTATTACTACTTAATGTAAAGGGTCTTGCTAGTTTGTTTGTGTGTGTTCAATTGAGTTGAAAATGTAAACACCAGCATTTTGAGGTATAAAAGCCATAAGGAAATATTTCCTGCTGTGTCCCCCTTCCCCCTCCTTCTTTTGTCTTCAACTACCTCCAAACATAATCACTAATCCCACAGTAATGTTCACACCGGGGGCTCTTGTTCTGCCAGCTAGGTCTGTTATTGAAATGTGAACTGGTTTCTGTGCTTCTGCTCTCCAGGCTGCGGAGTGCCTGGCCGTCAGACAGAAGAGAAGGATCTACGACATCACGAACGTCCTCGAAGGGATCGGGCTCATCGAGAAAAAGACTAAAAACACCATCCAATGGAAGTGAGTGTAAAGACCGAACAATAACTGTGACCTTCTGTGCATCATTGTTATAGTATGTTAGAATATGAATATGCTGAGGGTAGAAGATGCTCGGTTTTAAAAGACAATGGAACACCATTTATTGCTTAAACCCAGCTTCATTTTTGTAATAGGGGAGAGAGTTCAGGCTGCCAGCCTCAGGAGATCCT
Organism: Notoglanidium macrostoma; assembly: GCA_030068235.1. Classification (NCBI taxonomy): domain Eukaryota; kingdom Metazoa; phylum Chordata; class Actinopteri; order Siluriformes; family Auchenoglanididae; genus Notoglanidium; species Notoglanidium macrostoma. Next base: position 16,887,033 of record JAQQZR010000001.1, on the reverse strand, counting down.
AGAGCAGGTGGAACGTCTGAAAGCTCAGATAGCTGAGCTGGAGAGGCAGGAAAGAGAGCTGGATATGCAGAAAACATGTCTGCAGCAAAGCATAACGCAGCAACAGGAAGACCCCAACAGCAGAAGATATCCTTTGAGCCCAACCCGCCCCCCCTTGCATCAACAGCAACATTTACACGAACACATCAAGGGTTTTTTTTCTTCATGTTTGGCAAGTGTAGAAAAATCCAGAAAATGGTTTGGGTGAATTTTGTGCTGCCAAAGTTGTATCAACTCATGATACTAAATCATCTCTGAAAACCTGAATTTCAACAATTTCTTAAAAAAATTTTTTTTTTTAACTAATGCAGCCTCCCTTATACACACACTAATTGCCCTGTTTCTGATTAAATAATACCAAAAAACTCAACCGCTGGGAAATGATTTAAAAATCTGGAAAAAAATGCTTGAGGTAATGTCATGCAGTAAGAATTAATGTACAGTTGAACATTATGATTAGGTGACCAAGTGTTCACAGAAAAGGTGCTAAATATTTCAAACAATTAAGGACCATGTATGACCAACGAGGTCAGTGGAGATGATTTTTATTCGCAGATTAAAAGTCTGTCCTTTCTCTCTCTCTTTTTCCCTCTCTCTCTCAGCCACTCATGCATAGATGAGTGCTTGAAGATTTAGTGGGTCTTATTGCACTTAAAAGCCTTAGTGGATTTTATATAGCTGTTTTAAGAGTCATTGAGTAAACAGCTGAACAACTTGGCTCTAAATCACGATCACTGTATCAGCAGAGGAAATAGTTTGTCTTTTGTCACTGTATGAATAAGTCTTCATTTATTATAACTGCAGGCATATACAAAGTTACCCAGGCCAAAAAAAAAAAAAAAAAAATCAGAACCACAAATGCTTTTTTCCTCCTTTCAATTTACCCATGACCCTTTCTCTTTGTCTCAGTAAATAAACTACATCTGAAGGATACCTTATTATCCAAGTTTTCTTTTGGTTCTAGACTCTCTTAGGCCTTGTTAAAATGCTTAATAAAGGCAATTCATTGCTTAATATTTAATTATTGAACAAACCCTCTCCTGTTACACACCCTTGTGCTGCAAGTGGCCATGGGGTGATAAAGGCTAGTGATGAGGCTATGCCAGTCACTACAGGAATTCATGGTTCGCATCTTGAATGAATTATTTCATTTGTTGGAAAAGGTTGTGGCATTTGTATGCTGTATTAAGAAGCACTTTAAAGTAAATGCTTGTGGTGTGGCATGACCGTAACATGGATATGCACCCTACTCTCAGAATATACATAATTGTTTTATTTCCTTAATACATTTCATCTTTTTAAGTATTTCATCAGCTAATTTGCCATTATCTAACTGTGGATCACAGCAGTTGATTTGTCTAGACTGAACCTTTGAAGTGCATGTGTGGAATTTCTCTGTAAGAGGCCTGAAAACCATAGAAGTCCATTGTAATATCAGCACCACTGTTTGGAAAAGTGCAGATAATTATAGGCGCTTAACAGTGGCGGTTGTGAAGAGAGTCTAGTTTTTCCGGTCTCCTGCCAGGTTTTTTGGCCCCTTGCCCGAGCAGCTGTTCTCTTTCGTTGGGGTTTGATTTTGAGAAGCAAACAGTTTCTGCTTTGTGTTTACTGTTTACCCAAACCTTGCAAGTTGTCTAAGTGTTCCCTCCATACATTCCTTTACTTTACATACATATAATTATGTGACTCATGAGGACATCTGTGACGTGTTCAACGGAGACACCCTCCTGGCAGTAATGGCACCCGCAGGGACGCAGCTGGAAGTCCCAGTGCCAGAAGTGGTATGAAACATTACATTGCAATAGTTGGTACTGTAGGTAGTAATGAACTGAGCCTAGCTGTTTGAAGGAGGAGTGAAAAAAAACAAAACAAAACCAAAAGAGTCTGGCAGTGAAACTTGAGGTGAAATTCAAGGCTTTTGGATGTAGAAAACAACAAACCAAGAATAATTAATTAGATGGTGGGAATGTGCTAAATATCAAAAAGAATACAGACTCAAATCAAGAGCTCGAGGAATAAACTATTATGACAAAGAAAAGGAAACTACAATACACCAAATTCTTTTGAATCTTTCCTTAAAACATAAAACACAAGCATAAAGAAAATGGTACCTGCTAGTAGGTATCATGTTTAAGTAGTTATTAGTAAATATGTGTAATATACAGTCTGAACTCTTCCCTGATCAAGAGGATTATAATATAAGGGGAGTCTGTTGATCAGGCAGCCACATTGTAAGAAAACGCATTTATCTGGTTTAATGTTATATTTTGTTGGTTTATATGTATTATCTCAGTCTCAGAATGGCCAGAAGAGATACCAGGTGAATCTGCGGAGCCACTCGACTCCCATCCATGTGCTGCTAATCAACAGAGAGAGTTGTGGCTCCAGACCTGTCGTCTTCTCCGTGCCACCCCCCGATGATATTTGTGCCATGCCCACTCCACCCAACACACCTGCCAGCCTGCAAAAGTACCCCATCACTTCAGAGTCCTGCGGTTTGGAGCACAGCCAGCTCAAGAGCCCAGTACTTGAGCATCAGCTCATTCCCTTGTCTACTTCACCTGATGTTCATATGGGTATAGTCAACTCATTGATGCACAGATGTATAGGTTATTTGCTAATTTAAAGGTATTATAACAGTTTATACCACTGTGGAATTCTCGAATCTGATTATGTGCATTGTTTTTGTTATGACAGTAATGACTCCGATGGTACTTCCGGTTATAACATGAACAAGTGACAGATTTATAGTAATGTGCTCATTACGTCTATAAAGGAGGTTCTGTTTTCAGTGTTGTTTGTTTGACTAAGCAGGAATGCGCAAAATCTGCCACACCAATGTCCATGAAGCTCGGTAGCAGGGTGTATCATGGGCCAAGGAATAACTCATTCAATTTCGGGGTGGAGCCGAGTCAGGGGACGGAGCCACAAATTTAGCTTCCCTTCCCTTCATGAATGTTATAAGATTCACCATCTGGCCTTGGCGGAAGTTGCGCTCATCAGTGCTGTACATCTTAAACTCCAGTAGATGGCAGTAAAGTTCAGTGGTGTCAAAATGTCGCCAATGTAGAAATGTTGATGTGGTGAGGTTTTAGGGTTACATTTGTGGAAGGACTGTCAAGACCGAGTAGTTTAGGATTTCAGGTTTGTTTGTAAAACTCTTCGTTGACAGGAACTAACTTGTATTATGGATGCTCCACAACATTGATTATGGGCTACGCTCACACTGCAAGCCTCATTGCTCAATTTTTGCTCAGATCGGATTTGCCCGTCGTGACTGTTCACATTTGTAATTGCAAGTGACCTGTATCTAACTTTATTGGGAACACACCTTTCCTCTGAAATCGCACTTATGAGCACAGTGATATGATTTTGCATGAGTACTGCATCACCAACAACAAAACCTTTTTGTGAGTCAACTCATGGCATTAAAAATCGACGGAATGTACGCGCTAGTAGTTAATTTATGCATAGCATTTTACTCTGTGGGACAAACAGTTTATCAGCTGTAGCTCTGCTCCAGTATTGTTTTGCTGCACTGTCGATGTTCTAACGATTTGAGTTAGCTTGGTAAAAAAATGCTACCATAGCAGGAAGAAATGCTGCAGATGGCAGAGAATAAACTCGATTTTGGCCACCACCCTTAACTTTAAGCGCTAAGTGTTAGGTTTCAAGTTAAGGTTTTAGTGTTAACCAAACCCTAACATAGAACCGCTAAGTAGCATATCTCGATAGGTAGCACAAATCAACAGAACACTGTGCTGACACGCTTAGCACATGCGTATAGGCAAAAAAAGCCACATGAATTCCGATCGGAGCGTTCTCATTCAGGTCGCATGGCTGCAAATCAAATATGTATCGGATTTAGGACCAGAATATGAAAGTAACTCAAATCTGATTTGAAAAGATCGCTACACTGCCCTGAAAAGATCAGCTTTGTGCCACTTCAGCATGGTAGTGTGAATGTAACCTTAGTTCACAACATGTAAATATAAGTGTTTAAAAAGTATAACATTTCATGAATTAATAGACAATAAGAGGAATAAAACACTCCAGGATGTAATTTAGGGTGATAACAGTAACAGCGTCAGTTCACGTCACTTCCCTGTCATTGATTAAAACATGGTGTACAGGAAAATATTCATTACATATTCCTTAAATATTATAATGGTTATAACTAATCGATTTATTTACATTGTTTAGTAGTAGCACATAGACAACTTGACTAATTTTGAAGACCTTTCACTACTCATTATTTAACTGAGTAGAAGAATCCTGTGATTACACCACAATTCTTCTTGTCTTGACTTGCTACTAGATGTTTGTAGACATTTTATTCTTTCATTGTTTTCTGGTTATGCCTAAACCTTTCTCCTTTTCAGAATGCCAATCTGAATCCCCCGGCAGTCAGTGCTTGTTGATGCAGGAGCCCCATGTTGAACCCGAGGCTTCAGCACAGCCGCATGGAGATCTGGGAGGACAGGATATGCAGTCCATCCTGGATGTGGGAAATCTGCTCCGACTCAACACTGTGGACCAAATGAAGGAGGAACGAGAGGGTAAGGAGGAGGAATTTGTTTATCCTGACGGGTGTATATAATCTCATTGGAACATCAAAGTGTTTAGTTTTATTTGATTTACAAATTGTGTGTCTTTGAAGGTGTTGCTGATCTCATAGATGAGCTCATGTCATCTGATGGTAAGTTCTGTTCCTTGCATTCATATCAGGGTGTTGGTCAATTTTGTGTGAACTGTTGTGTTCCTCAAATTTCCATGGTGACCAAATTAGCAATTCCCAGCTGTTCTGATCACGTGTGTCCATTTTATGAGTTGAAATTGCAATGAAAGAGAGATTGTTTACTTAAGTAGTGAAAGAATGGCTTAAATCTAAATCCTCAGAGCAGCCTCACCTGAATCCCTGCCAGTAATTCCTTACAACGGTCATGGAAGAGGCTCTCTGTTTGCACACTTGCACCTGCACTTTATTTGTTTTTGTTTCTGCAGTCTTCCCCCTGTTGCGCCTCTCGCCCAACCCCGGTGTGGATTACAATTTCAACCTCGACGACAACGAGGGAGTGTGTGACCTGTTTGATGTTCATATTCTTAATTATTAAGAAAAGCTAAATGCTTCCGTGGACTTCGGCCCAGTTGTCTTCCCTTCCATGGTAACGCTCCGGAGCATTGCCACTAATAAGCGCCAACAGCTGCATTCAAAACACTCGCGCTGTGTTCTCCACACACTGCACCTTGGCCTGAATTCATATTAATATTCAAGTCTTTCCTTACCAGGATGCTTTTTTCCTCCTCCTTTGTTTTCCCTATATGCCATATTAAACACAACAGTATAAATCTCATTGGAAATTTTCATACTTTTATTAGCCACTAATGTGTGGCATAATTAATCAGCCTACATTGACGTCCGGTTACTGTAAGTTGAGAGATTGCATCACTTTCAGTTTTCGTCTTTTCCCTTTTTCTAATTTATTTTGCTGTAGTTACTGGAGTGTGTGCCTTAAGATCCCCTTTCTGTTTGTTTCATTTGTCTTTACCACAGATTTCAGGAACGGCGGGGGCTTTTGCACTTGTCTGCTTCTATTGTTTTTGGTTAATATTTGTAATAATAATTACAGTGCTGCCTTATTTCAGTTTTGAAGGTTTACCTTTTTTTAAAAAAGCTATTTAAAAGTTTTTTTTTTTTCTTTTTTCTGTAAGATAAGTGCTTTATATAGTTCTTGTACCTAATTTATCATTTCAAGTACTCTTAAATAAGAGAATGTTCTGATAAGCTGCCTTTAATAATCTAAATGTCTAATGGACCAAACACAATGTGCCTTTAGTAGCACTAATCAAAGTGGTGATTATTTTTGGGGGGGAGGGGTCGTGTGTTTTGTTTTGTTTTTTGTTCATTCGCATGTTTTTTTTGTTAAATGATTTTTTTTTTTTTTAATAAAAATGATTGCATAAAAAACCCTCCCATGTAATTATTGTGATATTTTATTTCTGTTTTTGTTTGTTTGCCCAGTTGGAAAAGCCCTGATCTCGACAGTATAAAGATCTTCATCATATCATAGGTTTAATCGCAGTAATCATCTGACCTGGGTCACATTTCCAGAAAGCGGCTTAATCTGTTTTTAAATATCGCAACTTAAGTTTGGTGAGCTACATTTCAAAAGAAAAAAATGCCAACTTTCAATTCACTACTTTTTCAAGCTCTGCTTCACTTGTTCATCGAAATTCCTAACAAATCTAAACTTTAACATGTGACGACAAGTATAAGACCCAATATCCACTACTGTAATCTATCTGCTGTTACTATTATTCACTAACCGTCCACTTTATTAGGAACACCTGCACTTTCATGCAGTTATCTAGAGGACCCTGGGGGCAGGATGGTGGCATGGGGCAGGCAGACTGACCCTTCAACAGAATGGCGACTTCAGAAAGCAAAAACTGAATTATGGACATTTTTGGCAATTTAGAAATCCCGCCCCGGATGCATTTTTTAATGTCCCAAAAATAGGTCATGTCCTGGAAAACAAGGACGTATAATCACACTACAGTACACTGTTTGTTTATTTATTGACCGAGTTTGTATTCTGACAACTAACTATTAGCATTTAACCGTTTGTCTTGTCGGAGTTATCATATCAGCTAACTTTAGGAGGTGCTAGGAGCAAAGCTGGTATTAGTTAGCATCAGCTAATGTTTTCCCAGCTTGCTTCCATGGGTAACTAAAATCAGTGTGATTTTAAGGCATACCTCTGTTTCTTTTGTGAATTCTTTCTTCTACTTTTACATTTATTTAGATGAGTGATTGTCCACTCACTTGAGTAAATAAATTGGACATTTTTGCTATTGTCTGCTGTTCAATTGAACTGGCCAAGCTTAAAATTTGTCTTTGGAAGTAATTCAATTCAGATGAGTTGTAATGTCCACAGGGGGGCAGTAGACACAAATACAAATATCAGTCAGAATATCTGAAAATATGTTTTCATTTAACAAACATTATGCATAAAAATGTCAACTCTAATGTTTAAAACTAACCTAATGTAAGGTATAAAGAAAAGATTTGCTCAAAGAAACCAGATGACTCCTAGTTGAATCGACACCGATGACACTGTGTTAGCATATGAATGAAATCTATAGTGCCGTGACCATTTTAAAAATGAAGGAAGTGGCATATGAGTAGGATATTCATTCATATTTTCATTCCGTATGAAAACTTCTGAATGCCTTAAAGTAAAACATTGATTTGTCTCAGATTTATCAGATAATCTACTCTTCAGTAATGAATATACCCATTGCCTCTTATTGTTTCAAAATGCTGAAAAGAAAATAGTGGAGTTAATGGATATATAATAGCTTGCTATTTTTGTTCTTTTTGCTTTGTTTATGCTGTAATTCTTGAATAGAAAGGTTTCCTTCAGTTCCTGGGTGTACATCAGGAAACTGGTAAATGTTTATGCAGTTAGGAGGACAGAAAGCATATGTTTACATTGAACCAGGGCTGTTTGTTTAAACTTTATCAGCATTTTATCAAACTTAATATGAGAGGAATTCAGTTGAGAAATTCACGACAGCGTTCTGTTTTTAACATAACTGTATCTTTTTGTTCTTCACACTGTTTGGTCCCGACTGACCTTATTACTGTGAATCTTTTAGTTAATAAATTAAGGTAAATGCTTTCATTGAAAGGCTTTTTTTTCTTTTCTTTTTTTTAACCATACTAGTGAGCCGAGAGTAATTGTTACAATTATAGTCAAACGTGTTTTGGTCTTTGTTCATACACTTTTGTGAAATGCTTAAATGAGCTAATCTCCCTGACTAACATACAAGCAACAATGGTACAGAGTTGTGCTTTATTGTTCACTAGTATTGTAGAAATGAAAAAATTAACTGAGAGAAGGACAACACTGGTAATATGGTACACATTGATTATGATTATGATTATTAGGTATTACAGTAGACCTATTAATATGGGTGGGTATCAATTTATCTATTTATTTTCCTTTTTTAAAAAAAAAAAAAAAAGAAGAAGAAGAATACTGCACAGAGAAGAATACTTCAAAAAAGAGCACTTCATATAAACGTTATTGCATTTTGACCACGAAACATATATGTGAGGAAATGAAGCGTTCCTACATCTGACTACATCTGGAAGGAAGCTGTTACGGAGTCTTGTAGACTCTATGAATACTGATCTGCTGGAGGGAACCGGAGGGAACAAAGTAGAAGTATGAGGAGGACACAGAGTGCGGGTTTCTTCCTATGAGCGTTTCTGCTAACAGCACATTCACTTCCCTCTGCATCCACGGCTGAAGTGCCCTTGAGCAAGACACCTAACCCCCAACTCTTCCCCGGGCGCTGCAGCATAGAGCTGCCCACTGCTCTGGGTATGTGTGCACTTCTCACTTGTGTGTGTGTTCACTGCTTGGATGGGTTAAATGCAGAGGAAAAATTCATATCTTTATTGGTTCAAAGTATGCCATAATCACATGTTTTAATGTTTCAGTGAGCTGGCAAGGACAGTTCAACTCCTGTGGTTGGTTGAACTTCCTTTGCAGAGTCTTTTAAGCAATAAAATCATTGTTGGCTTCCTCTTTCAGGTTCTTAAATACATGGGATCCCAGTGATTCATCTTCCCGTCTATGTAGACTTCCTGTCGTCTCGGTTGTGGCCAATAATGGTTTCATCTGCAAGGGTCAAAAGAAGTTTCCCCAAAGTGTGCTTGGAGACAGAGTTACAAGGAGAATAGCAGTGGGGGGAGCACACATCCTTGAGGCACACCTTTATTGATGATCAGGGTTCTATTTGACAAAAATACACTTATGAATGCTGAACTTCATAGAACATCTCCGTCTATGTGCGGCTTCTGGTTTACTGTAAAGAAACAGACACAAAATGACTTGCTAATTCATTAATTCACACCAAGCAATTTCGCATAGCCAATCCGCCTAACAAGAATCTACGGAAAACCGATTTTTACTTCATGAGAATATACAAAATTCCACACAGCTGTGAAGCAACAATCACTCAATAACATGCTGGTAGTTGGTCTGGCTCACTCTAGGTGAATGTGCCAATATGTGCGTGCGTAGCAGGAGTTGCATAACTACAGTCTTTTTACTAGTCGAAAATAGTTGTTTTTTCCATAGTTAAAGCGAAACCTTTTTTTAATGTACATCTTTTTTTTAGGTGCCAGATTAATGTGCCAGATTAAATTGACTGTTTTTATGTAATTTTGGACTACACTGATTATAATGAAAAAGTAAATACATCTGTCATTTTATATTATTTAAGAACATACCAATTCTTATCTGACATCCTTGATTCTGAACATGAGAGAACTGATTTAAGATTTTTCCCAGAGTAGTCTTGTGTACTTGATTGTAGAATTGGCTTCATTTAGAACCTCGGAAATATTTTCAGACTAACCGAGTGCATTTAGTCTGCTTGCTTTATGGTCTGTCTGTTTTTCCTATTCCTCTGACTCATTGTTTTTCCCACTGCTCCAGCTGGAGTTAGCAGCAACTAATGAGTGTATTAGTAGTCTAGTCTACAAAATCCACAACAAAAAGTTCACGGTGCCCTCTGATGGCTTGGTGTCCCATCCAGGGTGTTCCTGGAAGTTACTGAAAATGTAGATCAACAGAGCATGTTCCATCATGCATGACCTATGACTCATTGTACACAATAAGCTTACACCAGATTTCATTTGAGCTTTGAATTGCTTCACCATCAGATTAGATAGAAGGATGATTAAAAACGTGTGTACTGACCTTTTTCGCTGTGTTCAGGTTTCCAATTAAGGATCATTTATACTGTTCTACTGTCAAATGTGAACCACGATATATCATTGGAAAGTATATGGATATATAATAGATTACACATCCAAATGTAGACTTACATATCACAATATATTACTTGGACAGATGGCAGCTTTGTAGTGAACTTACCTCATGATGTAGGGCATGTTCCGAAAAAGTAGTTGTTTATTTTTTTAACAAGGGAAATAAAATAAAGGAATGTCATAAGGTTTATCTTTAAAGAAAGATTTACTTCCTTTTTGCTTAACAAAGGCTCCAAACCAGTCTAGGCGTCGCCAAGAAGAATTGTGCTGATCAAATCACTAATATGTCCCTGCTTGTCAAGAACATAACTCACTGAAATGCAGATTTCTACCAAAGAAAAACACCAGTTTCACAATGGTTAATTGTGCGTTGTGCATGACCTCATATACTGTTCTACAGTAACAGAAGGTGGAAAGGTATTGATCTTGTATTATACCATGAACAGACCAAAAAGAATCCCAAGTATGAATATTTTAATGAATTTATTTCATTCATTAAAAAATGAGTTCTTTTATATAAGCATGACTGGAAGGTACAGTAAACCAATGAAAATGTACACACTCTATTTGGAAGTTGTAAACATGTTGAATATTGAATAAGTCAAACTGTCTTCAAATACCTACCTGACAGGTCAAGTGAGGCTATAGGAGCCAGACATGTTATTTGATTTTAATATTTCAGACATTTTTCCCACTTACTTTTTTACAGTTCTGAGTGAGAACTGCAAGGATACATAGCCACATGCAGTCAAAAGAGGATATAAATATAAATAGCATTAGAGATAAAAATCATCAAAATGTGTAGAATATGCATGTAATATGCTTTGTGGATGCAGTATTCTGTCCCCTCTTAACCCTGGCTGGGTTATGATGAATTTGTTAAGTTTGTATTCGGTTCTTTCTTTGTTCGGTTTGTTCCACCTCTTTACTTCAGCATAAAACAAAAGGTACTGAAATGATTTTGCACATACAATCAAAGCTCAAGCTCTGTCTGTTGGGGCTTGGGTTTCTTTTACTTTTAGCTTTTGCTTGAGTACAAAGGGCATTACCGTTAAAGAAAAACAACTTCAATGTCCTGCCAGTTCCATCAGCCTGTTTTTCTGGTCCTTTTCATGCTGCAGGAATAAAACTCTAACTGAAAACACAGATTGATAATATACAAATATATATCTGGACATGGTTATACTCTTAAAAACAGAATGCAGAAATACACTTCATATCTTTTCCACTATATTGCTCTTGAATGTGCTTATATAGAGAAGGTGCTTGTCTTTTGCGATTGTGAGTGTGAATTAAAGGAGATCTCCACACCACACTCCTCTCGCCTCTGTGCCGATCTCCTTCTCTGGCCAAAGGCTTTGGCAAACTTTAGCACGCGCATTCTAAAGGATGAGCCGATAAAGACGTAAAGCACAGGGTTCAGGCAACAGTGGCTCAAAGCCAGACTCTCAGTAATCTGAGCTGCATGGTCCAGAGCTTTACTTGTCCCACAGTCGGTTATTAGTGTGTGAATCACATCCAGGACTCGGCAGAACTTCACGATATTGTAGGGAAATTGTGTAAGCACAAAAACTCCAACCACTGCCAACAACACACGAATTGTTGTCCACCTCTTCCTTCTGTTCTCTAGTGGAAGTTCCAATAGCTTCCGTACCACATGGAAATAGCAATAGAGCATCATCAGCAACGGCACCAGGAAACTCAGCAGCACCTCCATCACCTCCATGCCCACCCTTGCTTGAATGGCCATGCTTGAAGGGTACATGACCATGCAGACCTTCCTATCAGGAAGCTCTTTAACTGCCGAGAGTACCAAGTCAGGAATTCCTAGAAAGAAACTAACGGTCCACACTACCAGGCACAGCTTGGCAGAGCAGTTCCTTTTAAAGATTCGGCCCAGGAAACGGTCTTTGAGATGTGGGAATAGTGAAAGGTAGCGGTCCAGACTGATGCAGGCCAGGAGTAACATGCTGCATGTGAAGTTGATGGTGTATAAGGCTGTGACAATCTTGCAGAGAACCTCTCCTATCTCCCAGCCCTGAACGGCAGCAGCGGCCCAGAAAGGCAGGGTCAGTAAGAGTAGGAGGTCGGCCACGGCCAGGTGCACCACAAATGTGTCCATCAGTGTCCTCAAGCGCTTGGAGTACGCATACACCGCCACTACCAGAGCATTTCCTGTTAGCCCCACTACTAGAGATAACCCATACACAACTGGTAGGAAAACTCTAGCAAAGGCGCGAACGTCCTCTTTAATACAGAGGGTTGGGTAGTCAGGGTAGCTGAAGTTGTCATAGTAGTCATAATAAGTTGTATTCTCTGGGTCCATATTGTTTTTAAGGTTAAGATTTCTGCAAAACAGTAATATTGTTACTTATTTTTACATATACAGTACTGTGAAAACTCCACCCTATTTTATTGTACAAATTTTGTTATAGATGTATTTATTTTATGGCTTCTGCATTTACTGAATCAATACAAAAACAGTTTATGTTTCCAAACATTCCAAAAAACATACTGAAGGCATCTGGGTTTTGTATGTAAAAAAAAAAAAAAGTGTGACAACCAAAGTTTCCATCCAGAAGAACTGTAGCAGATTCTCCAAGATGCTGAGTAAAATGTTCTCATTTTCTCATAAAACTGGACAAATTGTACCTGAGATTACTGATTTTTTAGGATTGTCAGTAAAGGGTTGTCAATAACGCATATTGTACTAGTTAATATCTAGTGTTTATTGTTAAGAGACAATAACCATTTTAACAATTATTAGTGTTAAATGCACATGTTTCTATTTTAATTGAACATTTGACATAAATATTTTTTATTAATAAATAATGTTTTATTATTATTTTTTAAATACATGAATCCATTTAATATGATTCATTAGTAAATTTCAGTTTATGTTATTAATTAATAAGCTTTAAGTAACGTTTTTGTATGATTATTATTATTATTATTATTTTCTTTTATTTGAGATATAATTAGATATAAATAGATAAAAACTGTTTCTGGAAATGAAATCCAGCTTTTTGAACTTTTACCAGTTGACATAATTCTCCACTGTCAGTAATAACTCCAGAAAATCCACAAGTCTTTCAGTTATTGAGACTATAAACGTGAGATTATTTTAGAATCACTTATTGCAAATGCCTGTTAAGCAAAAACAAATAATCATTTTTTAGGAAACAATTTTCTATAGAACTAAATTCATAATTATGTCAGAAGTTACTGAGGATATGTATATAGCTATTTCATGAAAAGTACAGCTGTTAAAGAAGGGTTTCTTGAGACCATTTTATTCATTGACACACACACATTACCATATGGCATGTTAAAAAAAGTGTGCATATGGTAACCAGGCCATATGTGCGTTTTGCTGTGAAGTGTATAATTGCACAATTCCTGACATTCCCTCTGTACTTTTTGTCAAACACTGTGGGCAAATTCTTTCCAAAAGTGCTGTCCAAATGTTGATTCTGGAAAAGAATTTCTGGGACACTGAGTAAATCTGCCCCGTCGCTTTCTGCTGAAACTCCTTGTGTAAATATTACACTTATCTAGTTAACATTTTACATTTAGGAATAATGAAAAGCATACACATATCCATATACTGCATATATATGGTGCATAATCAGGTCTGAGTTTAATAATTAGTGCATGGCTTTTGGTTTTTCAAACAATCCCAACTTTTACACTGTGAAAATGTAACATTTCTGCCTGCATGAAGATAATATCAACACATCTGACCTTTCTTTGTACATTTCCAAAGCCTCAGTTAAAGATGATGCGTCTTACCTTGTGTGAAGAGCCAGAAAAGAGCTTCCAGTTTCTAGTGTGTGAATTCCAAACCAGTGAATACCTCACTACTTAGTGTGTGTGCGCGTGTGCGTGTGTGGGTGTGTATGTGCGTGTGTGTAGAAAATAATTAAATAAGAGGGAGGGACAGAACCTCCCAATAAAACACTCACAAGCCAAATTTCAAAGAATGTACAAGTTTTACATGCTGTGAATTTTTGTAAATAGAATAGTTTGGGGGGTTTCTGGAATGCATTTTCTGTATACGAACATTATGTGATCCAGTGTTTATACAACTGTAACCATAGTTCTAGTTTTGATGTGATTGTGGATATGTGTGGCACTTTTCAGGAAAAGTAAACAAATGAAATCTGTTAAAACATGAACCCACAGCACAGACTGGAACATTGCCAAGAGATCTGTTTACCAGGACAGACTATTTTTTTATTCTGTGTTTTTACCCAGCAATTAGTCTGCCGACTTTAAATAGTTATTTCAACGCTGTGTAGGTGTTTTCCTCTGTGTTTGTTATATTTTTGTTTACTTTACATTCTTTCAATTCATATTGAACACTTTGTTTTTAAGGTTTTGTTCATGGAAGGTTGTTCCTGGTTTTCATGTTTTTTTGCACATTCTGTAAATCAATTAAAATTTTACATTATTATTATCATCAGTATTATTATCATTATTATTAGTATTATTATTATTTAATACTACTTTGAGTTTGATTTAAGGCTGATAACACTGAAACCAGCTGTCACTTTCGTAATAAAGTTTTTTTTCATCTTTTACCATAATTCGTATTCTTGTGCCAAATTAATTACAAGTCTGTCAGATGCCATAAATCTGAAGGGTACAGACGCAGGGCAGAAAAAACTGTATAATACAGAGCATAAATATCAACTACGACTTCAACATAGCGTTAAGGCATGTACAGTATGTGTGTACAATGAATGTGCACATTTACGTATGAGCACAGATTTAGAAATGCAAATACATAGATTTATTCTTGATGAAAACTGAATAGATATCAGTACCTGTAGATATTGTATACTCCTAAATCTAAAAAGGTTTTATATTTATTATAGATGCAGATTTATACTAAATATTTATGTGTATCCACAGATGCCATTTCTTTCTTTTTTGTCTGATACAGAAGTATCGCTTCTGTATTATGTGAAACTGTCATATTCATACTTTCTGTTTCAAATTGATTTGTCTTTATAAGTCATTATGAGTATGATGTGACATGTGAGTTGTGTAATGGTTTTAACACTAAGCTTAGCATTCCTGGTATAAAGACACCTACAAACTGTCCATTGACATTTTTAAATGCACTTTCAAAGAAAGTGCAAAAGAAGATTATCTGTGCTCGTCAGATGAGCATTGTCATAATTTGAAAAAGCAGATTTCAGTCATATAGCAATTGCTATAGCATTGCCTCTTCATAGCTCCAGCATTCCCAGATCGGGGTGAATGTATCTGTGCATGATGCCCTGCAAATGAACAAACATCCTATCCAGGGTGTAGCCCACCTCAAACCCAGCGTTCCTGAAACAGGAACACCCACTTTGAGTCTGACCAAGTTAAAGTGATTACTGAAAGTCAGTGGGTAAGATTTCAGTTGTTTTTAAAGGAAATTTATTTATTCCAGAAATAGAAACTCTGTCAATGCTCTTAAATGCAAATCTATACACATGCTTTACGATTCAAAATCGCATAATTACTGGCACTTGGTGGTCACTTTTGGTAATGCACAGAAACACACCTACAATATGTCAGGAAAAGGTTAATGGCTGATTAAGTAAATACTGTATGCATTTTATTAACAGAGGACTAGGAAACTCTGAACATAATCTTGACTACACATTCAAAAATTCATGTCCTGTAAGGTTTATATAAAATCTCATACAATCTGAACATAAAACCAACAAAATAATCAGACTATACTCATCATTATCGATTGCATGATGTCTTAGTCATCCGTATCATCTGTTTGTCCACCTGATCTAAAAAAAAAAAAAAGATCAGCATAAGGTCAATGGGTCAAATGCTAAATATGATTTTAAATGAAATTATATGGCAAAAAGATTTGTGAACACCTGGTCATCACATCTATATGTCGTTCTAAGCCAAGCTGGTGCCACATAGTTGGAAGCATGCAATTGTGTAGAATTTCTGTGTGCTGTAGCATTACAATTTCCTTCAATGGAAGTGAGGGGCTCAAACCTGTTCCAGTATTACAATGCCTCCTTGTACAGCACAGCAAACTCTGTGGTTTGCCAAAGTTGGGGTGGAACAACTCGAGTGGCCTGCACAGAGCCATGATCTCAACCCCACTGAACACCTTTGGGATAAACTGGAATGCTGATAGAGCGCCAGGCTTGTTTCCCTTGCCTAACCTCACTAATACTCTTACTCTCATGACTGGATGAGCACAACTCCCACTACACACTCTCCAAATCTAGTGGAACGCCTTCCCAGTCGAGTGGAGGTTATTATAACAGCAAAAGGGGATTAAATCTGGAATGAGATGCTCAGCAAGCACATACAGCATAAGTGTGATGGTCAGGTGTCCACAAATGTTTGACCATATAGGGTATACAGTATATTTAACAAAGGTTATTTAAACGGATTTATTATAGTCATATTTTAGTGCTTTATAGCTTATTTTAGTTCAAATTTTCAAAATGACTCCATTATCTTGAATGTACCTAATGAGAGAACAATTTTTCATAGATGTGATTCACAAAGACTCAAACAAACCTTTCTTTGCCCTGTGTAGTGTAACTGAGAGCAGAGAATACTCCTGGATGTTGACGTTTCTTCGCTTGCTTTCTCTGATGTATACAGACAAGTGAAAAAAAGAGTGTTTTAAAAATGTATGTCATCTAATATCGTGTTATCTAGTTCACGTTGCTTCTTAATTTGCTTTGCTGATGAATAAAGAGAGGACAGGGAGTACCTTTGGGACTTTGTTTTTTTCTGTAGGAGACTTCTGTTCATCACGTGGCTTGACGTGCTTTAGGACTTGTTTTTCAAGCTTGAGCTTCCTGCCCTTTGATGTTCCTTGCCTCTTGGTTCGAGAGTTCTGACAATAAGGGATATGGTTGTGGGGATGGAGGAAGACAGGTGAATGAACCTCTACTGGCATGATGTTTTCTTTCAATACTTTTTGGAGCAACATTTGACAATTCTTTTAGCACAATATTAATATAATGTAGGTATTTGATAAGGGGTTTAAAACAACATCTTTATTGCAGAGTGAAGTCCCAAGAGAAGTGTTTCCAAAGAGAAAGGGATTCATAGAGAATGACCAATCATACTGTGTTATTCCTGCTCCCAAAGCCTTAACTTGACTTGATGTTGACTAACTGTCAACATCTGTTGCTCTCATCAGCAATTGGTGTCTTGCAACTAGTATTAGTATACTAGTATAAGACACTAGTATTGTATTAATACAGATGAACAGTTATATCAAGAAAAGAAAATAACTAAACGAGATTTCAGAAAGGGTGGCACAGTGGTGAAGTGGTTAGCGCTAGTACACTAGCACAGCACGAAGGTCCTGGGTTCGATCCCCAGCTCATCCAGGGTGCCTTTCTGCGCAGAGTTTGCATGTTCTCCCAGTGCATGTGTGGGTTTCCTCCCACAGTTCAAAGATATGCAGATTAGGTCAACTGGCTACTCTAAATTGCCCATAGGTGTGAATGCGAGCGTGTGTGGTTGTTTGT
>JAQQZR010000001.1:16846934-16862236 GCA_030068235.1 Notoglanidium macrostoma | reverse complement strand
CACACCTATGGGCAATTTAGAGTAGCCAGTTTACCTAATCTGCATGTCTTTGGACTGTGGGAGGAAACCGGAGCACCAGGAGGAAACCCATGTATGCACAGGGAGAACATGCAAACTCCACACAGAAAGGCACCCTGACTGACCCAGGGTGACCCAGGGTGACCCAGGGTGACCCAGGGTGACCCGGGGTTCGAACCCAGGACTTTCTTGCTGTGAGGCGACAGTGCTAACCACCGCACCACCGGGCCGCCAACAGATTTTTTTAAATATTTTTTAAATAATAATAACAATAATAATAATAAAAAATTGACATTTACATATTCAGTCAAATCAACTGCAGTGCAAGTAATTTTGGAACCCCCCCAAAAAAACCCAAAAACCAACACAGGCCAAGCTGGTCAAGCTGCTAGACCATCTTTGCCAGCTGACAACATATTTTTCAGCATCCGTATTTCTCGATACATAAATATTTAAGATGTCCTAATTGCCTAATTGTTGTGTTATTTCCTTTACCTGCTGTAGGCTCCTGTACATGGCTGACTGGAGTGGAACCAAAAGTAATCTTCTACTGTTTTATCCTATCTTTCTTCCTCAAGATTTGATGCGCATGTGTGTTGTGAGTTCAGAGATGCTTTTCACCTTGATTGTAAAGAACCTCTTATTTGAGTTGCTGTAGTTTGAACTAGTCTGGCCATTTCCCCTGCCCTCACTCATCAACAAAGCAACAAGGGCTTTATTGTTTGGGTTTTTTGGACAAGTCTGTTTTGCATGAAAATCCCAGGAGGTCAGCAGCTTCTGAAATACACAAATCAGCCCATTTGGCACCATGCTAAGGTAAGAGCCACTAACATCAATCACATTTTTTTCTATGCTGATGTGTGATGTGAACATTAACTGAAGAACCTGTATGTGCGTGTTTTAATGCATTAAACTGCTGCAACATGATTGGCTGAATTAGATAGCCTAATTGTATGAATGTACAATTGTACAGTTGATCCTAATAATGTAGTCAGTTAGTGTTTATCAGTTTTGTTAATTGGTTACTATAAAAACTACCCGTGGCAACAAACTACAGTAAATCCGTTACTGATTTGCGCGCGTGGCAAATGTCGAGCCACGTGATTGGCTGGCGCGCGGCTCGTGCTGCTCAGGTGCAGCAGTCTCGAGCCGGCTCTTTGCACAGCGAGCTGCGGTCATCCGACCCAAAACAAACCGGCTGATGTTTCTGTCTTTTTAACTTCTCACCACGAAGGGGCTTTTTTTTCTCGAAAAGACGGCTAACGCTGTGTTGACAGTTTTCTAAAATCCATATATCTATTTATAGTTGCAGTTCTGACATCTCGGCACAAGAAGGCGGCGAGAGAAACCGGTAAGTAAGCAGCCCACTGCTCGGTCTGACTCTCTTACTTGTTTCACTCGTGTTTTCCTCACACTCGCCTTACACATCCGTTCTAGGTTGCTTATGAAACTGATTGTTTGGTTTAAGATGTTTCTTCCAAAAGGAATGGTGTAAAGAGTCAGCAGCTTCAGTTTATCCTTGGTAACAGTGAGGACCGCTTACAGTCTCAGTGTAGTTCCACTGTAACAGTTTTTCATTTTCATTACCTTCTGAAATCATACCCAATGCATAGAAAAGCCTTCATGTAAAATATTCTTAAGAATGCCTTCATGTAATAAGAAAAACAAGTATTTTATGTGGTTGTCAATTCTGTAAATCAAAATTCAAATCAGATTCAAAGTTCTGTAAATATCTCAATTAGATATAAATATGTTGTTGTTGATGGTGATGATGATGATGTTTTGACATACTGAACACATACATCTAATAATCAAAACAAATAAAATAATAAGCCTGAATCAATATATAATGAATATAACAATGTGTGTAACAACAACAACAACAATAATGATAATAATAACTGTCTGCATTACATACTATTTGATCATGTTTGTGTAACAACTCGATTAAATACACTAATACACACAACACGCTGACACACTACTGCACACCGTCCTGCAAAACAATATTTGAAGTCATATGACTTGCAAAGCCTCTTACAAACATACCATCACTTAGACAGTTTGCGTGACTTGCCATGTGACCTGTCAAGGAAAACACATAGCAGTATCAAAACGTCAGCCATTCATGTAAACATTACAGATGGATGGGTGACAAATTAAAGGAAAAAAAATAGTGACTGATTCTTTGGAAGGCATTTTGCTGGTGTGATTTGAGTCCGCTTGTCCGCTTAGAGGGCACGGTCACGGCAAATGAATACATTCGGACTGACCATTATATCATGATGAAATATTTCTTTCATAATATGTGTGCTTTCTTCCTGCATTTTTGGTCAACATTTACAGGAATGGATGAGTAAGGAAAGAACATAAATCAAGTGAGCAACATGTTAGACAGCTCTCTCCACCACCAGCACACCTTCCAGACTTGTAGAAACTGTGCCTGCTGTGCACTTGGCTTAGATTGGCTTAACATTTTACTAATATATTAGGTGTTGATTTTTCTATTAATTCGTCACTCATTTGTAAAAAACGTAAAGCCTTAACTGCCAGTGATTGTGTGTTTATAAACTCTGTAGACTGCAGACACGCTGTGAAAGGTTTCCACAGAACCTTAGCTTAAAGCAGTTACACAAGTAGCTCATGGATGAGTGGTATTTGTATTTGTATTTGCGCTCACTGTTGGGTCACCGCATGCTGTGCCCATCGTGCTGAGAGCGGGACCTCACTGTGGCTACACTGGTGAAACTGTTTCTGTTGGTACAGTAAACAAACCATGCCAACTGCTGTCATTAGTTTGTCAAATCTTTGAGCATTTTTTTTCTTTTCAAAGCTTGGATTTAGGTATGTGCAGTTATTTGGTGATCTGATATACTGTGATATTCATCATCCACATTATAAAGGAAAAATATTGTCTCTCCTGCTGCATTTGAAACAAGAGGCTGGGTGTTTAGGCAACACCTTTGGTCAGCATTTGCGCACTCTGACTTAAATCGGGAGTCATCGATTCTGGAGAAAGATTTTCGATATTTGAACTTAACAGCCAAACAAATACGCATCTCCCTTCAGTGCTCCATCAGAAGCTCCGCCCCCCAGATTTATGGCCATGCATTGCCAAGGCAAAGACACTAAGAAGGACACACCCATCTCCCCCTCCCCTTCCACCTGTTCTGTGATTGGCTGGAATACGTCCCCTGTTGTTGATTGGCTGGAATAGTGTTGTGTGGCTTGGGCAGAGACACTTTCACCATTTACAGAACCAGGGCTTTATATGAACACTGGATTTTTTTTAAGTGCGCACACAGAAGGGACAGCTAGCAGACCATTAGGTGGTGGAGCGGGTGCCAGGAGTTCCTACATTCACTATAACTGCACTGCGACGTCTGTGTATCACTTGGCTCATCTGTGTTCACTACATCAATTTACACTGCTTAGTCCACAATGGTTACTACAGTGGTGCTAGCAACATCTTTAGCAGCCATGACATATGGTACACGTGACTTAAAATACGAAAGCGTGTCGCATGAAGATTAAAAGGAAGAAGGTAAAATCAATGTGAGCTAGTGTAGCTTCTTCAGAATCTGTTTCCTGAACATTTGGCCATGTTGTGTCCATTTTGGCTCCATTGTGTCCGAAGTGTCACTTACTCGATATTAATTTCTTGTTTATAAAACTGTTTTATGAAAAAATTAAAAAATAAATCACACTCACAACCATGCAGTTCTATTGAATATCTGCCCGGCTGTGATTAGGTACGAATTGCAAATTCATAACAAATCACGAACAATACAAGTCACGTACCCATATTCAGTATGACCTCACTCTCCCTCATGCAATACCGCATAAATATATTCAGAAGGCAGCATAAGATTGCTGTCTTCTAGTCTTGTTTTCACCAGATTTCTTGGCAGCATTGCATACTGCATACCAGCAAATTCAATCTAAGAGTTCTTTTCACCAGACCATGAGTTTCATAAACATGGCAGAATAACCTACAGGCACATAGGAAAGGATTTCATTTTAAAATGCAACAGCATTTAGCTATTATTTGGCAATATATCTTTTAACTTTTTCCATTAAGTACCAGTCATATTGATGTTTATAGATTGAAGTAATTTAAATGGTAATGTGAACTATATACATAAATTGTTGGCTGTTAGACACATTCCTTTTTATTCCAAGCGTTTGCCACAATGAAAATAAATTGCCAAGTAAATAAATGTCATATACACAGCACAATAGATGTTATGATGTATGGTGGAGGGAATGCAATGTTCCTTTCAGCGCAGTGTTCCCTTCCCGGCAAAATGCAGCAGTATAAGAGATGCATGTACAAATTTACAAAGTTATTTTGTAAATACAGAATTGTGATAAAATATGAAAACAAATTCTAATAGTATTGAGAGAGGCATTAAGACATGCGTAAGTCTTGTCTGATGGCACCTAAATGGATATGAAGTGATAAAACGTAATTGCGTGTGTGTGTTTTTTTTTGTAATCCAGTCATCCAGGCAAAGACAAAAGTTGAGAAATGGACCGCAAGCTGGACATGTCAAATCTAACAGAGGAGGAGGCGGAGCATGTTTTGCAGGTGGTGCAGAGAGACATGCAGCTACGTAAGATCGAAGAGGAGCGCCTTAGGTAAGCTATCTGTCCTCCGTATCAGCCCTATAGGTATGAGACTGTCTATATAGATCAAGCTTATCTTTATTTTATTAACCTTCCTCTTTAAAATATAGTATGACCTCTCCAAAATGTGTTTGTGTTTCTCCTAGTGTATGCATTTTGCTCTAACACTGTTTTAATACTCTGGCTGCATTGAGATGAATTGTTTTATGGGCTCTTTTGTTAATGTATGCATTGCTAGATCACATTAGAGATTATTTACTGAGTCCTTTTGAACAAAACCCAGAATGCAGGAAGGACCCTCCCTTCCTCGTCTCGCAATAGCTTACTTCCTGAGGCAAAGGATATGATCTCAGCTTTGTGGGCAGCTATTTTGGATCACTATTAACATGTATATATTTGTTTCGTGAGAGTTGTAGTGCTTTGATAAGCAAGAATTTGTGTCGTTTCCTCTCTGATCATTTCTTTGAACCTAATCTGAGGAAAGAATAAGTATTCTTACAAGATGACTCTTATGTGCAGATGACAAATGAAAGAAAAACAATGCAAGGGTCTTGGTAATGTGTTAGGCCATCACGTGCTGCAAGAACTTATTAATATCATTTGCAATATTTTCATACCCATCAAACTGTTGTGAGTCCTCATGTCCTGTAGACGGGGTATCTTCATCTTTGGAAAGAAAAACCCCACACCAAATCCCATCAGAATAGAAATGTTTCATTGTAGAAAAAAGTTGTCAGTCATTTGATTTGCAGTGTTATTTAAATATTCTTGTTTACTACTTGGCCACTGTATTTAGACTCTATGACTCAACCTTTTCCAGGTATAATGTAAGTGATATTTTCCTCTACCCTTTTAGTGGTGATTACCTAATAATCACAGGCCTGCTGTTGCCCCTTTGTTTTTGTTTGAGAGATTATTCTTAACCCTTAATGTCACTGAGGTGTTTAAAATACTGCTGCACCTGACACACTCCAACTACTGCAACACACACTATGTCACTACCATGTCAGTGTAATTGCTCTGACAAATGCCGACTACACAAGTAATACCTGTTCACTGGTGGGCTCATTGTGTTCCCATTAAATTAATGATCAGTTTATGGGTTAAAGTTGGTAACTGTGTACTTGAATACGTTTATAAATGGCCAATGGTCAGTTAGTGTAGTTACAAGTTAGGGGTAAAGAATACATTGGCCATTGAACGTGTATAAAGAAAAGCATAAACAAAACCAATTGAACCATTAAATTCAATAGTTTACTTCTAGTTTATTTCCATTAGGCACCTCTGATTGCTACAGGATAAAGAAAATAGGTGGAGACATGAGAGGGGTGTGAGATTGAGCCAGTGAGGGATCAGTAGCAGAGACTGAGAGCAGATTAGTGGCATAGACTGACACAGTGATAAGATTGATGATAGAGACTAAAACTAGGATGGCTGTACAGAGCGATTCTGCATCTGAGACTGGAAAACATAGATGAAGGGATAAATTGGAAGGCGAGTCAACTAACCCTTTTATAGACTTTCAAGAACCTGTCAAGGAATGTCATGAATGAGCATATCAAGAAATTCTTGGCAAAAATGTATGTTTGTTCATGTTTAGTATGCATTCTATGGAACCTCCCGTTTTTATCACTTCATTTGATGGTCCAGTTGATGGCTGTTAATGTGTAGTAGATGATTTATAGACCATGGACTTGTGCCTAGGCCTATCAGAATTTCAACTCCAGTTCTTGTGGATTTTAATTATACAATTTATGACATGTTATTGAGAATCTGTTGATAGGGTGGTTCATGACACTCTGTAAAATGTCTAAAGCAGACTATGGAAATAAAGTGTTACCGTGTTGAAAAAAAGTGAAATAAAGCGTAAGCAGACTAGTAATGTGGTAACGTAAAGAATAAACAGTTATACTTTCTTGAAATTAATAAGACCAAAATAAAAACCCAAAAACGTCTTGTCATGTTACCACGAGACCAAAAAGGTTCTGTTAAAAAGCGCTGACACTTGAGCGCTGACGCCTTTCCTCCTTTCCTTGTAGACCGTATTCTTCTTCTTTTTTTCCTTCTTCTTTTAATTATTTATTATTTTATTATCAAAATGAGAGAAAATGAGAGACAAAATGAAGTACATGTAAATACAGTTTTCCATCTCTTCCTTCCTTTAACTCATTGAAGTTTGACTGATTGTAGTTCTGTGTAACATCAGTGCTCTCATATACAATAAGATAGTATGGCCCGCTCCCTATATATGTGAGAAGATATTCATATGCTACGAGCCTTATCACTGAATTAATCAGCACTGTGCAATTTGTTCTGTGTAAACTAATTTTCATTCTTCCATTACAATTCCCAAATGATCAACAGTAAAAATGCTTGAATAGCAAGCAGCATGAGCAGCCAGCTGCAACTCCTTCTCCTGCCTCCTTCACGATACAGTATTCGCAAAATGCTTTTCCTTAATTGGGACATTGTTTATACATTCCATCAGCTCCTTTTCTCACTCCCAAACGTTCATGCTAGGTCTTTTTGGCAGAGAAATGGCATACCTGGCAAGTCACTATATTTTGTTAAGCTTGTTTTCTTGGCTAATGCCAGATTAGCCTAACATTGATTCCAGAAGCTTACTTAACTGGATAAGCAGCAAGTCAAATTCCACCTAATTGTAATTGTTGGGGGGCAGCACAGTGGTGCAGTGGTTAGCACTGAAGGTTCTGGGTTCGAACCTGCCGGCCAACTGGGGCCTTTCTGTACGGGGGTTGCATGTTCTCCTTTGTGCCTGTGTGGGCTTCCTCCAGGTGCTCAGGTTTCCTCCTACAGCCCAAAGACATGCAGATTAGGTCAGCTGGCTACTGTAAATTGCCAATAGGTGAGAATGTGAGTGTGACTCGGTGACGGTTATACAATGCCAACCAGTCCAGGGTGTACCCTCCCTCTTGTCCGAAGTCAGCTGAAATTGGCTCCAGCTTTCCCGTGACCCTTAACGGGTAAGCAGTATAGATAATAGAAGGATGGATGGTAAATATTTGTTATTTACAGGATATTATACTACTGGACTTGCATCCGTTCCAAAGTGTATTCTGGCTTCCTGCCTAGTGTGACCTGTATAGGCTCCAGATTCACTGCAACTCTGAGCCGAATGAATGTGTCACTGAGTGAGAATTTTTACTTTGACC
Organism: Notoglanidium macrostoma; assembly: GCA_030068235.1. Classification (NCBI taxonomy): domain Eukaryota; kingdom Metazoa; phylum Chordata; class Actinopteri; order Siluriformes; family Auchenoglanididae; genus Notoglanidium; species Notoglanidium macrostoma. The sequence goes on along the minus strand of JAQQZR010000001.1, from coordinate 16,854,416 downwards.
TGAATATGTTTTGGCTGGATACACTATATGGCCTATATAATTAGCTTTGTGGACACCTGACCATCATACCTATACGTGGGTCTTCCGCAACCCGTTGCCACAAAGTAGGGAGCGCACAATTGTATAGGACATTTTTGCATGTGTTAGCATTATAATTTCCCTTCACTGGAACTAAGAAGCCCAAACGTATTCCATCTTGACAATTCTCCTGGACACAAACTGAGGTCCAATGTTCACAAACTTTCAATCACCACTGTAAAACATCACCCGAAATGCGAAACGAATACACTGCATTCCAGCATAAGGAAACTTATCCCATATTGAAACATGGAAATCGTAGTATCATGTTTTAGGCCTGTTTTGCTTCATCTAGGCCAGGACAGCTTGCTATCATCGATGGAACAATGAATTCTGATTTATACCAGCGATTTCTAAAGGAAAATATCAGGACATCTGTCCATGAACTTAATCTCAAGAGAAAGTGGGTCATGCAGCAAGACAACAACCATAAGCACACAAGTCGTTCTACCAAAGAATGGTTAAGAAGAATAAAATTTATGTTTTGGGATGGCCAAGTCAAAGTCCTGACCATAGTTCTATAGAAATGTTCAATAGACTTCAATGGAAACATCCCACAGTTTAAGCTGTTCTGTACAGAGGAATGGACTAAAATTCCTCCAAGCTGATGTGCATTGCTGATGATGTTGCAGTCATTTCTGCACAAGAGGGTCTGTAAGCAAAGGTTCACATACTTTTGCCACTCACAGATATGTAATGTTGGATCATTTTCCTCAATAAATAAATGATCAAGTATAATATTTGTAATATTTATTTTCAAGTCTCATTTGTTTAATTGAGTTCTCTTTATCTAGTTTTAGGACTTGGATGACGATCTGATGATGTTTTGAGCAGAAATATAGGAAAGGGCTCACAAACATTCAAGCACCACTGTATAAGTGTGATGGTCAGGTGTCCACAAATGTTTAACCATATACTATATATCCACTTTTAATTGAGTATTTTGACATGTTATCTATACTTTCACTTTCTCATCATTTTCAGTACTTTTCCCACCACTGATTATTATACCTACATTAGAATTTTAAAATTTACTTTCATGGGTAAAGAATTTTTGGTCTACCTTTTAAAATTTTTGTTGATTAGCAGTCCATGTACCGGACTTTCTGAAGCACAGGCATGCCACAAATGAGCTTTTCACCCCATCTGATTAATGGAATTCCCCCACTGTGATTAGAGAGTCTGGCACCAGTGTTTTCTTTTGCACAATAATCAAACGTCTTGTCAACACTAATCTGTTTCTGTTCCCAGGATGAGATTAGTTCACCGAGTATTTAGGCAATAGGAACAAACATTTCTCTTTCACAATGTCAGTGTTTCTGTACACTTTTAGTTAGTGTGTTGTTAACGAGGCTGACATAATTTATAAACCAATTGGAGTGGCCGCATAATAATTTAAAATGGAAGCCTGTATTGATTTGTCTCCATGAAGGATGCAGAAGGCCACATTTAAATCACAGCGGAGCTTGGCCACTTCTAAATGTTTTGATTAAGGTATTCCACTGGGAACTGCTGCACATTGATGTACACATTTATTTATGATCTGACTGGCTTGGTAATGAGGCTTGATTGATTAATTGTTTGTTGCTTCCTTAGTAATAGAAGGTGAAGCGGACTGCCACAGTATGCAGTGCCCACAACAGCTTGGAAATTCTGTAAACCACTTTTAGCATCATTTTCAAAACACATGAACAGTGCTCTTGCACATGCGTTTGTGTATGTGTATTCACATTGTGGAGCCATTAAATCACTGTAGAAAGTCTGTGCTCTTCCTGTTGGCATTGTGAATTAAGCCCCAGCCCTTGGATTGACAACTATTTCCAAAACATCCTGAGCACAGAGGAACAGTCATTATCCCTCTGGAAGATGACTAAATGTTTTCCAATGCTTATTGATTGCCAAATATTGATGTCATTTTTTGTTCGTCATCATTTTACATAAAACTCTGTGCTTTCCTTGTACGGTGAACCATGTTATTTTAACAACACAAATGATTTCCAAATAGTGTGTTTTTTGGAAATCGTTTCAAATGGTTTCCAAATAGACAATCTTTAAAATGTCTTCAATTCAATCCACTGATAAATTACCCATATGTGTAAATATGTGTGTGAATGTGTATGTGTGCATGAATCTGGGGTGAATTCTTCCTCCTTAAACTGTGTTTTAGCAGGATAGGCTATAGATCCATTGCAGCTCTGACCAGGATAAAGCCATTACTTTTGCTGAATGAATAGAAGAATGAATAATTCCATCAGTTTAAACAGATAAATACATAAAATTAAATACAGATCCTTTTTTTTTTTTTTTTTTTTTTTTACTTTAATGCATTGTACCATACTTTAACAAAATGTAAGGCAATATAAGGAGGTAAAGCATAAATTAGAAAGGATTTCTTAATTTTTGCATGATAGAATAAGACAGGATGTCTTATAGACAAGATGAAGACAATATGAAAACCATTCCATGTGTGAAAATAAAACTAGGGCGTAGTAATTAAATTTAACAGTGTCATAGACTGACTCTCTAAATGTGTCAATGTGCAGGGTGGGATACTCGTTTATCGTTGTTAAAGGCATCACGCTCCTATAACCAACCAGATCTTAAAAAATCATAAGAAAGCTGATTAATTTAAACATAAATGAATTAATTTGGCATGCACAATGTGTCTTACTGAATTGCAGTTGTGTGTGCAAATTAATACATTCGAAAAGAGTGTATTAAATTTGCAGACGTCCATTTCCACCAGCTGAAGACAGAATTATTTATTGCACCAATGTTTGCAACTTCTATGATCCTCAGCTTCAGACATCCAAACAGGGCCCAGTCCTCTTTCAGAGTCACCTGATGGCACTCACCAGTTTGCAATCAGACTACTTCCTATAAATAACCCAGACAATCAGACAAGTCTCAGTCCAGCATTGTATCCGTGATGATTCCATGCCTCGTATATTTTCAACAGTGATGACAATTTTTATGCATCTAGCTGTCTTTAATCATAAGCATTACCATGGATGTGAAATTATGTCAAGTTTTAGTTTCAGATTTTCTTTTCTGGTTGAGTATTTCGAAACAATTTCTAGATTGGTTGCTCCACCTACTTTGCCATTGATGTAATTTACACAAAGATTCTTGTCCTTCTTGACCTGTGAAACGCCCAGTTTTTGCATGCACAGTTCATATTATTATACATTGAGATCCCCTAAAAATGGATTGGACTGGCAAGGTCAAGTCTTTTGTTTTTGCTACATATTGAAGAGATTTGGATTTGAGACCAAAAAATGTATTATGAGTCAATTGATCAAAAAAATTTCAGCTGTCATTTGTTGATATTCACATCTAAATGTGTTAAGCAATTTAGAACATGGCAGCCCATCTAATTTTTAGATCAGATGGTCTTGAAGTAAAGTAAATAACACATAATATTTGGTTTCATATATCTTGCTTGAAATAACTGCATCAAGGGCTTGTAACATCTTCAGTCAGTTTTCAGTGAGATTGATATGTAATACCCCACTACTGTTTGCAGGAAAGCAGCCTCACTGTGGGTATGGTATTCTTGGGATCTTTTACACATCCCTTCGTTCCCCAAACATGACAAGCAGAATTATAACAAGATTTCTGATTTGTCTAAATGCTTTTAGATGAGCGTCTGTCTTCTTGATTTTTTATCAGAGGAGATTAGCCTGAGGTGTAGGAATGGAGATGACTGTGGTGCAGGTCACTGCATCTTGTTCTTTGTGTAATTGTTGTTATCACTGCTTTCAGGTCATCCTGCAACTTTTTTTCCAATGACCGCTGGCTTCTTTCTTATCATCATTGACATTAGTCTGAGGATGCATTGTGGAATCTTGAGTGGTGCACCTGACTTGGATAGAAGGATCATTTGTTGTGGTTCCATGAATGTTCCACATGCATATTATCTGTTGTAACAGAAGATTATGAGTAGCCGGTCTGATGAGACAAGAGAAAATGAGTGTGACTTTTCTGGTGAAAAAGTTTTTGTCCCAAGCAGGTATGAAACATCAATAATGCTGTTATGGTTTAAAAACCATAGAACAAGAAAATGTTGTCCTGTTGTTGTTTACTCTCTGGCTTGTGTGTGTGTGTCTTGTTTTGCTGCACAGATGGAGAAGCTTGGTGCTTCAGGCATGCTTCCAGTAGTCTATTATGGATGCTTTCAATCTACAGCCTAGTTTCATGTCTGATACTGAGACAGTAACATATGTTGATAATGTAAAACAAATAACCTAAGAGGGGTTTAACATCTGTAATAAAACATTTCAAAAGAAAGAAAAGATAGAACAAGAAGCCAGTCATGTGAATAGTATATGGTAATGCAAATTAGGAGAGAGTAATCACTGATTACATATTATTTATAACAATTGGAGAATTAGTAAAAGCATTAGAACATGGAAAAAGAGGAAGACAGACCTACAGTATTATGGACTTGTGAATGTGTCACTATAGCCAATACTGTTGAGACTGAATATTAGTACATTGAAGCTTCTTACACTCACATAAGAAAAGACTTTGGCTTCTCTAGGTTCAATGCAAATACAGTTTCATTTAGGCTAGTTTCATTTGAAAACTCACCAAATAATCACAATGACTTTTAACACATAGTCCACTTAAACATTTCCTATATATCCCAATACAATATATCACTGTGGTCCTTCTCAACTTATTGTGTCAGTAGCTACTTTAAATTTTTATTAGCAAAAAAAAACAGTGTCATTGTGAGTAAAATTTGGGGCTTATGCCATACACCTACAGGGCATCTGCCATTGAGGAGATTTCTCAAGCTTTCTGTGGCTCCAACTCTCTACTTAATCCTACCTAATGCCACGATCATGTACCATAATAACCCCATAACGGTTGCTTAGAGGAGATGGAAAGAGTACACTTTGAAACCAGTGCTCCAAACTGAGAAGAGAAGAGGTGTTTATTTGTCACATCTGATTTACAGTACAATGAAATACTTTTCTTCACATATCCTAGCTTGTTAGGAAGGTGGGGTCAGAAATGATAAAGCACCCCTGTAGAAGATGGGGTTAAGTGACTTGCTCATGGCCCAAACATTAGCAGGCTTGCAGTGCTAGGATTTGAACCCCTGACCATCTAAACAGTAACCTAGAGCCTTAACCACTGACCCATCACTGTCTTGGCTAGTGAACGCTGATGATTAGCTTACCCTGTCTCTGTTTATCCAGCTTTTAATCCATACAGACAACCTACATAATCTTCCCCAGCCCAAGGTCAAATCCCCATAGTCCTTATGTTTGGCCTCAGAAGAGCCCATGGAACATGGGAGAACACTGTTTTCTGAGGTGAGTCATGGAGAAACTGTACTGTGTAGAGAGTGGCCATATTTGTGCAGATTGACAGTAATATCAACAAAAATACGGAAAACCCAGCAGATCTGTTCTACTCCTCTGGTAATAGGTACAGTCCATATCTACTGGAGATAAAAAAAAAATCAGTTTTCCCAGCCCTGATTGACTCTCATACTACTGATAACGTCAAGGTTGAATCTGTGGCCAATCAACTAAACAACCTGTTTATGTCTTGTATTCCCACTTTGTCTATTAAAATCTGGATGATAACTTACACCTTGAACAAGCATACAAACATTCTCCGTCATGAAACTATTGCCTTCCAAGTCACAAATTTAAATCACAGTCTTATTAGTTTAAGTATTAGTTTAAGTCTACTTAGCACAACAGAACCCTACATTTTCATGGTTCTTATGCATGTTCCTGCTGTGCAAAGGTACATATTCTTGTCCTGATATCCGGTGAAATAATATTGACTTCAGCAATGGGTACAGCTGTAGCAAGCACAATGAGTGGACGACAGCTTTGATCACCATGCAAGGACATTATGAGTGCCTGATAATGCCACATGGCCTTGTCAAAACCCCTTCCAGGGCTTCGTAAATTAGCTTAACATGCTTAACTGGTTGGTCATAGTATACATGACCATACATAAATATTGATGTCATTCTGATCTGTTCCACTTTTGGCCAGATTGTACCAGTCATGTCAATAGAGAGCCTGAATGACTTCATCAGAATAGCCTCTTTGGTAAGTGTGAAATACAAACGACCTCCCTGTCCTTCCTGGAATATATTTGTAGAAAAGAGAATTCTAAGATAGATCTTGAGTGTGCAGCGGGGTCAAAGGGATGAGACAGACGTGAAGGCAGAAACCAAAAGCAGCAGCTGCACACAAAAAAACTGCAGTGCTTCCTGGGCTTTATAAACCTTTCATTTCCAATTTCAGTACTGTGGCTGCACCCTTCACTATTCTGCACAAGAGAAAATTAGGAAATTTACTGATAACACTGAAAAACACTGAAGACACTCTTTACTAGTGTCTTAAATACTGTGACCCCAAACTATGATTTGTAGTAGAGGAAGATGCATCTGAAAGGAGTGGGAACAGTCTTTTCCCAGCGATGTGGAAACCCTGGCAAACTGCATCCTTATACCTTTTACACGTGTAAACTGAACCTTTTTGAATACAGTTATGATGTTGGCAACTGTTAGCCATTAATGATATGCTAGACGAGGCATTTGTCTTATAGGGCATGAAAGAATAAGATTATAGAATAAGAATAGAAGAGGCATTAGTCTTATAGAGCAAATAGAGTATAGTTTAGCCAGTTGTTTCCATTATAGACTGGATTGACCCTTTTCTAAAGCGTATTGGGTTTTCAGGCACCACTCTTCCATTGATAAGGAAAGTCATCTGAATTGTCTGTGTTGGATGACTGGATTCAGTGTATCTTGGCTGTACTTTGGCTGTAGTGTTCTAAAAATAAATTACAGTAAGCTTCTAGTATGTTTTGTTTGAATATGCAGAATCTTTATATTTAGTCAGTATTATTCTATAGTTTTCATGGAATTTCTGTTGCCATGTTATATTGCTTCTTTATATGGTCATACATACTGTATGTGGGAAGATTATATTATTCTTGCATACTGCCTGGTTGCTCATAGCAAAATAAGCTTTAGTGTTCTTTCATTTCACCTCACCTGGGGTGAGTTCTTTGGCGAGCGTGTGGGAGCAGTGTTTCCCGTGGCCCTGCACCTGCTGGTACAGGGCACATTTTCTTGCGTGTGCCAAACACACAGTGCATAAACAACACTGAGTGGGAGTTTAGAAGATAAATTAATGTACTCTTACGAGGACAGCATTACTGTTCTGTTTGGTAGACGATTGACTGCACTAATGCAGCTGCATGTATTGTTTGTTGATCAGTCATCCAGTACAAAATCTCTCCCTGTGCATCTGTGCAACACTGCATTTATTTCTCTCTCTCTCTCTTTCTCTCTCTCTCTCTCTCTTTCTCTCTCTCTCTCTCCCACACACACACACACACACACACACACACACACACACA
>JAQQZR010000001.1:16826409-16842012 GCA_030068235.1 Notoglanidium macrostoma | reverse complement strand
AGCAACAGTGTGTGAAAACCTTGTGAAGACTTACAGAAAACGTTTGACCTCTGTCATTGAAAACAAAGGGTATATAACAAAGTATTGAGATGAACTTTTGTTATTGACCAAATACTTATTTTCCACCATAATTTACAGATAAGTTCTTTAAAAATCAGACAATGTGATTTTCTGGATTTTTTTTCTCATTTTGTCTCTCATAGTTGAGGTATACCTTTTGAAGTGGGAGAACTTGCACAATTTGTGGCTGACTAAATACTTTTTTGCCGCACTGTATATATAAGATCACACAAAATGTATTGCTAACTATGTGATTTCCTGTGGCAAGGGAATTCACAATAATGTGGTGAATAATTATGCAAACATTTATATTTTTTTAAATAGTTGTAAGTCATTAAATTTTATTGTAAACTATATTGACTTTTTTCCACTACTTCATATTATGGAATATGTTGTGTAGATATATGATATGTAATCCCGTTATGTCCATTTCAGAAATAACACTACAAAATGTGTGAAAGTTCAAGGGAGGTGAATACTTATGCAAGGCACTGTCCACAGTGTGTGGGCTTGCATCTGTGTGTTTGTGTACACCATCTTATCTGGATTTATTTTAAGAGATTTCAGAGAATTTCCATTTTGTCTAAGGGAAAGGTCACAATGTAGTGTTTTGTATAGATTTGCCCATTCTTTTTCTTGCTGGATCAACACTATAGAGCATTAGGCACCACCAAATAAATCATGTCTAAGAATATAATGGCAATACCCAAGTGAATTTGTTCACATTTAAATTTTACTTAGAAATTGCTCTTGAAATGATACCAAGTGCACTTTTGTACTTTATTCCTTGTTACACAACCTAATCTACTTATGGAAATCCAAGACTGACTGCATTATTCTGCGTGATCCTGGCACCCAGATAGCAATGGCAAGGATAGAAAGTTTGGCAAAGTATATTTAAGCAGGATTGTTAAAGTATGTTATTTTCGCTGTTATCATAACTAGTTGCTACAACTGAGTTATTTGTTTTTATTTGTTGCAACTGAAATAACTGATTATTTTTGCCTGAATGAGAAGAACCCCCTGTGTTAGATGCCACTTCTTTAGTGATTAAAGTGTGTAGTAGAGGTGTGCATATAGAACTGGGGGCCTTTTGATTTTAACACCCACTTTCTTTCTCCGCCCATGTAGGACGACCTTTTCAATTGTGTCTAGCCAAGGGGGAAAGAAATTTATGGGGGGGTAGGGGTGCTCAGGCACTTACTTGTGTACCTGGCCTGAGGATTGGGTGAGGCTGATGAGACTTTTGTGGACCTGGATGAGGTGACCTAAAGGTGCAACTTTGGCAGGGGCAAGGTGTCAGTCAGCTCCCTCACAGAGGGAAGAACACCTGCAGATTGTCTTGTTTGTTCCTGTACTAGCAATAGAATGGTTTGCCTATTACCAGTGCATACAATATACAATGCAATATTGTAAGTAGAATGCCATCAGCACGGTGGTGCAATCCCCGGATCACCCATTGTGCCTTTCTGTGCGGAGTTTGCATGTTCTCCCCGTGCATGCGTGGGTTCCTTCCGGGTGCTCCGGTTTCCTCCCACAGTTCAAAGACATGTAGATTAGGTCAACTGGCTACTCTAAATTGCCCATAGGTGTGAATGCGAGCGTGTGTGGTTGTGTGTCTGTGTTGGCCCAGTGGTGGACTGGCGACCTGCCCAGGGTGTACCCCGCCTCTCACCCCAAGATGCTGGGATTGGCTCCAGCTTCCCCGCGACCCAGATGGATAAAGCGGTATAGATAAAGGATGAATGGATATACTCTGCTCTGTGGCATTGTGAATTCTGTTATAATTGACGATGTGCAAAAGAGTTTATTTGGTACTACAGGTTACATGTCACTATGCAATCCCACCTTGTGGTTAGCTGTCACAGCTAGATTAGAGGCTGTCATTAGGTCATGCAAATTGTTGAAAGCAGGTGATAGTGGTGATACTCACTGGCCCTCACTGTTTACTCTCATGTTTGAGTATATAGGTATTTTTCTATAGGAATATGTAAGCCTTGGAATGAGAAATAGAGCATTTTCAGAGACCATAAATACTTATGTAGAAATGTATGGGACTGGAAAGCTCTTTTCTAAATATGAATTAATATACGCTATATGGACAAAAGTATTGGGACGCCTGCCCATTACACCAACAGATACTTTAATGACATCGCATTCAAATTCATAGACTTTAATATGGAGTTGGTCCCCCCTTTTCCAGTTATAACAGCCTCCACTCTTCATGGAAGGCTTTCCACAAGATTTTGGAGTGTTTCTATGGGAATTTGTGCCCATTCATTCTGTAGTGCATTTATGAGGTCAGGCACTGATGTTGGACGAGAAGGCCTGGCTTGCAATCTCCTTTCCAGTTCATCCCAAAGGTGTTCAGTGGGGTTGAGGTCAGGGCTCTGTGTGTGCCAGTCAAGTTCTTCCACACCGAACTCATCCAACCATGTCTTCATGGAAATTGCTTTGTGCACTGGGGCACAGTCATGCTGCAATAGAAAGGGCCTTCCCCAAACTGTGTCCACAAAGTTGGAAGCATAGCGTTGTCCAAAATGGCTTTGTATGCTGAAGCATTGAGATTGCCCTTCACTGGAAGTAAGGGGCCTAGCCCGAACCCTGACAAACAGCCCCACACCATTATGCCTCCTTCACCAAACTTCACAGTTGGCACTATGCAGTAAAGCAGGTAACGCTCTCCCGGCATCCGCCAAACCCAGGCTCTCCCATCTGACTGCTAAACAGTGAAGCATGATTCATCACTCCATAGAACATGTTTCCACTGCTTCACCATCCAGTGGCGGTGTGCTTTACACCACTCCATCCGACACTTGGCATTGGACTTGGTGATGGACTTTGACTTGCATGCAGCAGCTCAGCCGTGGAAACCCATTCCATGAAGCTCCCGCTGCACAGTTTTTGTGCTTACATTAATGCCAGTGGAAGTTTGGAACTCTTCGGCTATGGAATCAGCGGAACATTGGCGGCCTTTATGCACCATGGACCTTAGTAGTCGTTGACCCTGGCCTGTGATTTTACGTGGTCATCCGCTTTGTGGCTAAGTTGCTATTGTTCCTAAGTTCCATTCGCCAATAATACCACTTGCAGTTGACTGTGGAATATACAGTTGGGATGAAATTTCATGAACCGTCTTATTGCAAAGGTGGCATCCTATTACAGTAGCATGCTTGAAGTCGCTGAGTTCTTCCAAATGACCCATTTTGTTTCACAAATGTTTGTAAATGGAGTCTGCATGACTTGGTGCTTGATTTTATACACCTGTGGCAATGGGGGTGATTGAAACGCCTGAATTCAATAATTATGAGGTGTGTCCCAATACGTTTGTCCATATTGTGTACTTTCTGAGTACAATAAAGGCAACAAATTTAGGCTCAGTGTAGTTTAACAGAGAAGGTTTATTTTTGCTATATCAGCCTAGAACTTGTGTGGGTTTGTATCTGTTGGAACGTGTGGGATTGTAAAGGGCAGGCCTTTCAAATCAGTGGGGAGTGGCATTAAAGGCTTTCTGAACTTCAATAGCTTGTTTTTTTCCCAGACCTTTGGACCCATATATGGTGCTGTCAATTGTGGTATCCATCAAAAAAAATTGTTCTGAGCAGCCCATAGTCCGTCTCATTGAATATTACCATTAGGTCATGTATCAGATACTGGAGAGAACTATCTAAATAATCACCAGATCACCAGTTGTTAGTTAAAACTAGTTGTGAAAAGAAAGGAATTAAAATGTGATCACTTTGATGGCAAAATAGGTGCCGGTAGTCCTTTGAGAACAACCCAAGTGAAATTTGTATCATGTCTGAGTCTAGATAAATGTAATTTTGTTAAATTAGGTCTTGTTTATCACCGTAATACAAAGGAATGGCAGAACTGATTGACAGGCTGTAAATGTATCACATCTAAGAAACACTTTAATTGCATTAGCTAGTGAGAGAACAGTAAAATCATTTAGTGTGTGGCTATACAGGTGATGTATGCTTTCAATATTGAGTGTAGCATAAAAGATGACTCATTGTTAGCATTGCTGCTTGCTTGTTACCTCTCTCTTTTCTAGTGGGGATCAAAACGAGTGCTCAAGTATTACCGATCGTTCACAGTAAATGCATGGCTCAAATAAATAAATAAATATTTAATAAATTGAATCAAAACCTTTGATATTAGTTGAAGTCTAGTACTAAACATCCATCCATCCATCCATTAGCTAAACTGCTTATCTCTCAGAGTCACAGGGAAGTTCGTGCCAATCCCAGCTGTCTTCGGTCGGTCAATGCGGGCAGGTCGCCAATCTATCGCATGGCTAACACATTGATGAGCAACCATTCACACTCACATTCATACCTATGGGCAATTTAAGGTATCCAGTTGACCTAATCTGCATGTCTTTGGACTGTGGGAGGAAACCAGAGCTTCTGGAGGAAATCCACGCAGGCACTGGGAGAACATGAAGACTTCACAGAGAGCGGCTCTAGTCAGACAGCAGGTTTGAAGTTAGAACCTTCATGCTATGAGACAACAGTGCTAACCACTGCATCACTTTGTTTCCCTAGTACTAAACAATAAGACGTAAGTCCTTCCAGGAAATGGAGCCATAAATTTAATTTATTTTGCAACCCAGATTTCTTAATTCAGTGTGTCTAAATCCACACTGCACATGAGTCAGAGGCATTATGTAGGAGAATGGTAGAGGAAAAATTTCTGTGAATTCTTAATAAATATGCGTTGGTGCTTTATACGCTCAAATAAAGGTTATTAGCCCAATTAAATAAACATAGTCTGCTTGCTGACCACTCATGGCTGTTATAGAGCTGCCAAAATGACCAAAAGACAAATCTCTTGCTTCTTTGTTATGAACATTGTTGTAATGTTACCCTGCCTGTGGTCATCTAATATAAAATCCGATCTGACAGCTAGGATAATTTAAGATGCCAATATCCCAATATCAGTGGGGCAGTAACACTACTTCTGGGCTTATCTTTCCTATATAATATTATTCCTGCTTCGTAGTAAAGTAAAAAAAAAAAATAGGACAAAACTGATTTAGGGATATTGCTGATTTAAGTATAGATGTGTTCGTTCATCTCCATGTTCATTCTAAATATCTTTCAGATACATCCTCCAGCAGATTCATTTTATGTGTGCTGTTTGTTCTGTTCTAAATTTATTAGAATGTTTATCGTGAATATAAAATATGAATGTAAAAGGTTTTGGAATGCAAACTTTATTGCTTTGCATTGTTTGGTATTGATAATAAAGAAACACCTGAAACACTAAATGACAATAACATTTCACGAGGTTACGAAAGATTTAGGAATAGTAGTTGTAGCTTTAAAATCAGAGTCAAACCAAGTAACGGTAATAAATGTGTTAATGGAAAACCTGTACAACCTGTACACAAGAGTGTATCGTATGTGACATCAAAGGAATTACAGTGTTTTACATTGACTGTAAAACTCCTCATAAAATTGTGTTCAATATGTCCAGTAGTGTGATGGCTTTGTTTTTAACAGAAGGAAGTACATATGCTGAAAGCACTGATGACAGTGTTTATGAGAGTGACTCTACGTTCTACAAACATACTGAGGGTAAGTGACAAAATATAATATACTCTATATATATAATATATATATTAACATAATATATTTTACCTACACATCAGCATGCAGTTTTGAGACTACAGCATTATGTAGTTTACAAAAATACAATAGGATTAGCGTTCTGTGTACTCATTGCAGAGCGGAGCATGGCAGAGAGCATCAGTGTGGCACTGCGTGTGGCAAAAGAGGCAGTAGATGAGGCTATTACCAAGGCAGAGAAACAAACAGGAAATCAGGTACTTACTTGATCCCAATGATGTTGCATATACAGTATATATACACACATATATATATACACAAGTAAGCTTGTTCCTATTAAATTTAGATCTAGGAAATTTTCAATCTTTTATTCTTTTCTAATGCATTTTTAGCTTACAGGCGAAAAAGGTGCTTTAGCCCACACATTTTTTAAATCTAGTTTCATTTGAAGAGGAAGTAAATGATTTTTGTCTGACAAAGCTGGACCCAATTTTGCAGAATCATCATTGTGTAAGAACATCTTGACTGTTAGAGAGAGAGTTCAGCGTGATAAATGATTGATTGTCTTATGATGGTGTTTCTGCTTTAGTCCCTGTGGATTTTTAATCCAAAAGAGCTGTACTGCTGAGTAGTAGTCTGGTAGTAGCGTAGGGTTGGATTCGAAAAGAGAAAAACATATAAACAAGCAATAGTTTCTTGAACAAATGAAAATTTTCAAAGGGAATACATTAAAGAGCATATCATGCTTTCTGTCTATGTTCAGAATGTAGCTATGCTGTAATCTCAGATCTGTAGCCACCTGCAACTTTTGAACTGCTGCACATTTTGGGAACAGATGATATTACTGGAAAGTATGACATCAACAAAAAGTATGACAGTACTGAATAGTTTTTTTTATTCCTGAAGGAGAAGCTGATTGAGGCTTCTTACCTACGAGACAACAGAGGAGAGCTAATAGAAGAGCTCACCACCATGATTGTGCAGACAGTGAGTAACAAGCATGAGCAACTACAAAGAAAACTTTAGTTCTGTATGTGCTGTACAGCATTATCAGTTCAGTGTTATCCAAGACCACTTTTATCTGTCCCATTTGGCTTAATGTTTTGCATATCTCTATGGATATTCTGACAAACCATTAAAAACATATTTTATTTGAAGGAAAACTGAAAACATTGTCATTTACCTCAGATTATCTGCAGGAACAGAGATCTGTCTGAGATGCATACAGAGTGTAATTTGGAGCCACCACGTGATCAGAACAGTAATGTGAGTTCCCTGCCACTGAGACATCGGGGAAGTCTGGTCTCTCAGGTCTCTGTTTTCCCATATACAATATATATACATGTTTTTAAAGGCCAAATGAATTAGACAGGAGAGTAAAGTGTCATTGTGATTTGGTGTTTTGATGCCTATGTCCTTTTTCCTTTTTAAATGACCTCTGTTTTCCTTTCATCTTAGAAGTCCCAATCAGCCTTCTCACTTCTTAATGATGAAATGCTGACCCAGCATGATAAAGCTGAGCAGAGTTCCATGCTCTGCACACAGGGGCTGAAGAAGGATGACGTTCCTCCCATTGCTAGCTGGAATCAGAATATGGACTGGATGGAAAACTCCTGTAAGTTTCTCTAAAACTGAGGTGTAGATATGAGTATATCTGTAGTGCAGTGGCAATTTAAAAACAGAAATAAATGCACAAGGCCCTGTAATGTTTTAATTTAAAAAAAATCTAAAATGAAGTCTCTCTCCTATAGCTAAAGGCTTTTTTCATGTGTATTTTGCCTAGATGTGAAACATGTTTGTGTTTGTTGTTGCATTTTTGTCCCTGTGTGTGACTAAAGGTGCATCCTCAGTGCTACAGAGTCCAGATGGGAACTGGTTTGCCCTGCAGAGTACCCAACTGTCTCGGCTGAGCCTGCCGACCAAGCGTGAGAACCTGATGTTCAGTGCCCTGGAGAAGGAATCTGGTGTGATCTCAGCCTATGACGGAATGGCCTCTGACACTGAGTCAGACTCTGACGGAGCCTGGACTGCTGCCCAGGGGGAGATTTACTGCAAACTGTCCTCTGTCAACCTGATAAATGACCACCATGCCACCAGCTCACAGCCAGATATAAAATTACCAACAAAAAGTACTGATGACCAACCCCAAAGTGACAGTGACCAGAATAACCCTGTTCCCCTAATCCATAAAACATCACTTCCTCTTCTGAAGAGAAAGGTGTCTCTAGATGACACACAGCTGTCTTGCCAGTGCCATAGTGCCATGGGTATTACCGCGATCCCTGATGGTGGAGAAAGTAGCGAGGATGGCTTAGAGGACAGCAGGGTCAAGAGGACACGACGGAGGAGAAGAAATAAGCGTGATGCTACAGAGGGGAAGGGCTTGAGAGTATGCAGTGGGAAAAGGATATCTTTATCTGAACCTGTGAGAAAAACATCAGAAATTTTCACTTAAAGTCACTAAATGTATATTTATGTTTGTGGATATATAATACCTTATAATAATTTACAAGTAATATTTTATATCTTCTGCAGCAGGACTATGGCAGGATGCTACTGAATTATTTGTTGAAATGCCAGAGCAAGAGGCAGAGTGTCTCAGAATGTCCGAGTGATGAGACTATAAATGCAGACACACCAGATTCTGTGACCCCAGACATTTTGAAATCTGGGTCCATGACTCCTGATTCTTTTACACCTACACCTGATGTAGAAGACCCCAACACTGAGCATCATGTCTTGAATAGTGCTTCAGATCAGCAGCTGACATCCAAACTGAGAGAACTGGCCAATCAAGTCATTGGAACACAACTCCCCTTGACCAGAAATGGGCTTGATAGAGTAGAAGAGCCTATATATGAGAGAAATGAAAAGCAGAAGAAAGAAGATATCGACAAAGACAGAAGAGAAGCCTTATGTGATATGGAGGTGGATGTAGTCCTGGAAGAATCAGAGATGAAAGTAGATAAAGATCAGAAAGCAGGCAAAGGTTTACCAGATGTAGAAGGCAATGAGATAGAGAACAAAAAATTGCGGAATTCAGAAACCCTGAGCATAGATATGATTGATAATTTGCACAATGAAAATTTACAAGAGACAGTAGAGAAACAAAGTGCATTTGAAATGGAGAGAACTGCCAGAATGCCACGGAAAGAGTGCTTTGATTGTAAGTTTGAGATAAAAACAAAACCCAAAGAGCATAGAAAGAGAGAATTAAATAGCACTGATAACAGTGACTCAGAGGGTCAGATTAAAACTTCTGAAGACAAAGCAAATGATATGGGTGAGAACATCCATGTTGATCAGAATGTTGAACAAGGAAAGAAAGACAGATCAGAAAGTAGAGAAGGAGATGATACTGATCCTGAACCTGTAAGAAAGCAACATACTGTAAAGAATGAGGCACAAATAGAACCAGAGGCCCAAAGTCTTTTGGAAATCGACAAACAAAGAGAGTCACCTGTAGAGAGGTGTGAAGAAAGTAAAAAAGTTGAAATTCAGGAGTGTAGTCAAGAGACAAAAGACACTGAGCATGCAGATGAAAATAAGAGAGACAGTGTAGACAATACAGGAAGCGAAATAAGAATGAACAAGGAGAACGAGAGACTGACATACAGCCAGGATAATCTTGATTTTGTTGAGGAAGGGAACTCGGAATATAAAAAGATTGAGAAGGTGGTTAAGAGTCTAAATATTATGGAAGAGGAAACAGAGGCGCATATTAGCAATACAAGATACAACATATTGGATTTCTCTGATGAATTGAGTAAGGGGAAGGAGGAAATAATGGGAATACAAAAAGAACAAAATCAGATGACACAGAATAATGAAATGGGATTCCATAATGAGAAAATGAACAGGGATGGACAAACACAAGAGAGTGATGTGGAAAATGAGAGCAGGGGTAACTTGGTTGAGAAAACAGAAGAGCATAGCTGTGTAGCAGAAGCAGAACAGTGTAATGACCACACACTCAAGGATGTTCTGGACTGCGCTACTTCTGGTCAGGAAGAGTTTCTATCCCCTGAGGAAATCTACAAAGTAAGATTTGTGTTAGATGTTTACAGTAACTTGATATGTACTGTGTATAAACTGAAAATCTGCTTTTTACTGTACTGTCTCTTCTCACTTTCCTTCTTCCTGTGCTTCTGACTGGGACTGTTAGGAAGTGCACTTAGAAAAAGACCTGCAGTTTATCGTCACTCTGCTACAGCAGGTGATTCCTCTAAGCTGTAATGGAGTGTATTTTATTACAGATTTCCATTCAGTGAAAAGTATTATATACATAATGTTAGAAACAGCAAAAGGCTTCATCTGGATTGCAATCCTCCTATCTCAGCTTCTTTTTTAAAAACTTTTTCTTCTTTCATTTGTTTGCTTAATTATGCTAAACAAGCTTGTGGGCTCCCCTGTTCATGTTTTTTGTTTGTTTGTTTGGTTTTTTTTGTAGACATTCCTTTCATATGCAAGTCCCATGAATGTTGTATGTGTGTGTCTGTGTGTATGTAGAAGTATTCGGCTGCATCTCTGCGTAGTGTCACCACTGAGGTTCTGAAGGTTCTCAATGCCACTGAGGACCTTATCCAGGGTGCAATGGGTCTCAGTCAGCCAGAGTCCTGTGATCGACCTGCCCTTCCTCCCACTCAGAGCAAGAGACTAGATGAGCAACTCACCAGATTAGAGGAAAATGTAGGAACCTAACTGATATCACCTATCAGCCTCTAGCTAATACACAGAATTTGTCTCCATAAGTGTTCTGCAGTGTTCCATATATTACATTAAAAAAGTTATTGATTTCTGTGGCAGACCTCAGAGCATGCAGAAAACTAATGTTTATCTATATCAGGTGTATGTGGCTGCTAGTGCTGTATTTGGGCTAGAGGCTGAACTGGGAGATCTTGAGGAGTGTGCACGCAGTATCAGTGGAGAAACCACAGAAGAAGAACTCGCTCATCTGGAGGAACAGGTGGCTTCAGCTGCTGCTCAAGTACAGCAGTCTGAGCTCCAGGTATGTTATGCCTCAATACTGTGCTCCCCCACACCGCTTCTGATAGAACACTGTAGCCGAAACACATGATGCAACCTGTAAACAGTTCTAGGGAATATACAGGGTGGTCTTGTAATAGAGTAGTTAATGAAGCAGTCAGCACTCAATACAATTATTATTATTAATATTATTATTATTATTATTATTATGTTTTTGTTGTTATGGCATATTTCTTATGGCTCATATTTCTATCCTAATGAAAAGAAAATATTATCACACAGTTAAGATAAATGATCCTTTTCTGCTTAGTGCATCTGTCAGGCTGGCATTCCTGTTAGCTTTCCAGCTGCTAGGTCTTTTATTAAAAAAAAAAAAAGAAAAGAAAAGAAAAAAAACCATTCTTTATACATAGACATTCCTGAAAGCTTTGATCACACAGCACTGCGTGGGTTGGGCAAGTATTCAGACCACTTCACTTTTTGTACAATTTATTGTGCTATAGATTCAATAGGACCATATTGACTTTTTTGACCATTAATCTGTACAATAATTCATAATGAAGAAGTGAAAAAACATGTCTTTATGTCTTTATAATTTATTAAAAATCAAATAATGACACCTTTCATTTGGATACATGTTAAAGCCCTTTGTTTAGTACTTTATAGAAACACCATTAACAACAAACACAGATTTGAATTTTCTTGCATATGTTTCACCAGGCTTTAGAAATTGTATTTGGGCAATTTTTAAGGAGTATCCAATTCCTGAACTTCCATCTTCCATCTTCAGGTCTCTCTACAGATGTTCCATGGGGTTTTGACTAGTTCGGGTTAATGCTGTGCTGAAAGGTCAGCCTTCACCCCACTCTAAGGTCATTTACAGAAAGGAGCTCTCAATATTTAGCTTCGTTCACCCTTCCCTCAATTCTGACCAATCTCCCCACCCATACAACTGAGAAATATCTCAATGGCATGATGTTGCCACCACTATGCTTGAGATGGTATTAGCCAATTGATTAGCAATACCTTGTTGTGCCAGATGTAGCGCTTTTGAATTTAGCCAAAAAAGTTTAATTTATGTGTCATCAGACCAGAGGATCATTTTCTTCATGTTCTGAGTCTCTAAGGCATGACTTCCACATTTTGGTCAGATTGCCAGCTTTAGGAAACATCCTGATGGTTCCAAACATCATCCATTTCACAATGATGGAACCCACTGTGCTCTTGGGACCATTCTTTAGAATTCCTTAGAAAGGGAACAGGGTTTAGAAATGGTTTTATACCCTTGGCCAGATCTGTGTCATGATACAATTTGATCACGGTGGTTGACGGACAGTTCCTTGGACTTGGTTGCTTGATTTTTGGTCTGACATACATAGTGAATTGTGGGACCGTATACACACTGGTGTATGCCTTTCTAAATTGCTCTAAATTATGTTTTGCCACAGGTGGATTCCAGTGTTTTAGAGACATCTCAAGATCATCAAAACAGAGGATGCAACTGATGCACCAGGATGCATCTGAATGAGATATATCAGTTTTTGATAAGTTTGTAAAAATTTCTTTTGTGTGTAGAATAATGTCCAAAAATGTATATATAAACAACAAATTGTGCAAAAGGTGAAGGGGTCTGAATACTTTCTGAACACACTGTACATATCTAGCAGATGCAAATGCGAATATGTTTGCATGTTGCCCTGTGGTGGACCACCATCCCATACATGGTGTGTTCCTGCCTTGGGTTAGGTTTTGGCACAGGTGTCACAATATCAGCAGTATGCCTCTTTGAGACCACTGCATGCACATGTGAGCTTTTTTGTTTGTGCTTGTGTCCTGGGAAGGGTATATTTGCAATATTAATGTGAAGCTATACTAAGTGGACTTTTTTTCTTCTTCAGGTGTCAGACATTGCAGCAAGAATTGCAGCTCTGAAAAATGCTGGCCTTAATGTAGCACCACAGACACGTTTTGCCAAGGTCAGAACAAAGCAAAGTACCATGCCAGTGTTTCAGGCATTTGACACATTTGTGCAGCAGTAACACTGGTCATGTTCACACACCCACACACATACCCAGTGAAATATATATCACTTTTATTGCAGCCACAAACCATAGATTCATCTCGCCAGCTTCGCCGCCGCCTGCCAGCACCTCCAATGCAAGGTAACAGCCAAAGCATCAGACTGTCCCATGGGTAGTTCATCATGTCTGATAACTTTCAGTATACTTTCATTGCACAACATGCAGAAAAAAAACAAGCAAGAAATAACACCCCTATAAGGAACATACAGCATATGTCAATGACTGTTCTAGTTTTTTTTTAATCAGTGTTTTCATCTATTTTTAGGTAAAAAGATGTAGTGCGGACTGGAGCTCAGAAAGCATCACTTTACAGCCAAACAAGCAGAACCTCTGTGCCTTTAATCAGTGAACTACAGCCCCAATAGTCTTTTCTGTTAGCCATAACAAAAATCACTGCACTGCAAAACTGATTCTGATCATTAGGGACTCGAAGACACTCCAAAATTTGTACAGCAGTATTGTGGGCCAACTTACATAATATAAATATGAATAACATGGATGGTCAAAATGTAGAAGTAAAATCCCAAAACAAAATGTAAAAAAAGACCAAAAATCATTATTATGAGTAAAATTCCACATAGTACAGTGGGTTATTTATGCACTATGCACTTACAGAAGAGATAATATTTTGTTGGTCCTATTACATATACATTTGGAAGATTATGGATCAGTTTGCTTTCAGATTGACATCAGAATTTATTACCTTTGTTGTGAACATCGAATGTTTAAAGTTATCCATTTTATTTAGACTCGTTCTATAAGAAACTTAAAGCCAGTCTAAATATATTTTTTCCCATATCATAGTTTCTCAGGACATTGTTAACAATCATGGGTGTTTCTCTCCCTTTGCTCTTGTCCATTCCACACATTAAGCCCTCCAGAGAAATAAATGTACTGGAATCGCACACAGGAATCATATATAAAAATTAAAATGTGTAATTATTTAGTACGTATTACAATTTTTTCATGTTGATTACAGCACTAAGTATCTGGAGAATAGTGTGTATATACACAAAGTGGAAGAGAATTTCCTATTTTTTCCATTAATAATAATAAAAAAATCTATGTAGTGCAAATTAAATTTTTTGACACCCAACAAACATTGATTTCACTTTCAAAATATCAATATTTAAACAATTCTATCAATACTGATTTGTGTCAGCATTTGTTAGAACAAAATAAAAAACAGTTGACGGGAGACATGGTGACTGTATTGAGGTATGTTTCTTTTCCAGTCTCTTTTCCAGAGTGAGTTAAATGCATGTCAGCGATGTCCCACAGCAAGGAATCTTTCTTTTTGGTCAGGCACGATGAAGCCATCTCTTTGGTCTGTTGTAATTGAGCTCTCTCGTCGGTCTGCAATGATAAAGTTATCCATAGGCTCTATTAAAATGAAGCTTTCTTTGTCTCGTCCCATGGCCTCCACTTCAGCATAGGCTTGGTGACCAGAACCTCGCCGAAACTTCATCACAGGCCAGTTTGTTGGCCGCCTCTGAACACACAGGTAAACAGAGTTAAACAGTGGTTTTACACAGGAAATGTGAAATGTGCATAGTAGTTAAGGTACTGTACTATGAAGGTACGGTACTGTTTACTAACTGCTAAACCCTTGCTATTGTACCTGCTAAACCCCTTTAACCCTTAACTGCTCTGCTAAATGCTTGAATTAGATTTTGTCCACTTTGTATGTCACTTTGGACTAAAGTTATCTACCAAATGAACACATTTAAAAAGTACTATGCCATTGACATAATTTGTAATTTAAAATTTCAAATATGCAAATTAAACTTGCTAAAAATAGTACTTATGTGCTGACCTCAATGAAGAAAAGACTGGCACTGGAGGTGGGATGGTGGTACATGTAGACTGTAACCAGTACTGCAGCCACCATCAGCAGCACGATGAGGAGGATGCTAACAAGCAGACCAGTCTGTAACCTTTCACTTTGCTCGCCTGCCCTCCCTGTCTCAGAGGCTGTCAGAGCAAACACCATCAAAAATCCTCAAGCATCTAACATATGCTGCATTGTGTAATAGCAGTGTTCATATAGGAATTGAAACTCAAAATTCAAACAAGACAGCATGCCAGAATAGAACAATTATGGTCATCAAATAAAGAAAAAAATCAAATGAACAAGGAATACATGTAAATAAAATACCAAATTCATAGAAATATAAATAAATGTAGGCAATTAAAGAGTTGTTGATGAACTGAGTCATTCTTTTAAATGTTCTGTACTGGATGAGTTGATATGTAATGTATTACTGTATGGTCTGAAACATGAACAGGTCCATACCATTAATTCCTCTATTACAAAAAACAACTAAAAAAAGTCTAAATGTGCACTGAATTTGTTAGTTCTGATAATTTGTAACATTTTTCTCAAATTCATTAGGTTTTATTTCCTGCTTTATTTATCACAAAGTCACGTGGTGATCATATGATGTGGTATTTTACAGTAAACTACTATTGTCCATTGGTCCCTATCTGTCTTTTTATTTCACTTCACCTCATACATATCAGAATTAAAAATATATATATTTTGGCACTATCTACATAACATGCTGCATGCAACCTGTTCTCCAAAGCTTGCAATAGATTCCCGTTAAATTCTTAATTTTTCAGTTACCTATGAATTCTTTGTGCATAGCACTCATCTCTCAGTCTTTGTCTTGAGAAGTGTTGTCCTTGAGCTGAACTCCTTTTGTCACATCCCTTGCCATTTAATGAACCACTGGTCTGTGATATCTTCCATAAGATTAGTTGAGTGGGTTTCCCTCATCATACTGCCCTCAATCTTCTGAGCTTGCGAATTTAGTAGGTTCCAGGTATACAATCCCCTCTGAAAGTATTGGAACGGCAAGGGCATTTTCTGCTTGGGAGATTTGGGTTTGAGATAA
>JAQQZR010000001.1:16785494-16808557 GCA_030068235.1 Notoglanidium macrostoma | reverse complement strand
CTGTCTGGTATGGAAACTGCACCGTATCGGACCGCAAGACCCTACAGCAGATAGTGAGAACAGCTGAGAAGATCATCAGAGTCTCTATTCCCTCTATCACTGACATTCACCACACACGCTGCATCCACAAAGCCACCAGCATTGTGGACGACACCACCCACCCCTCACATAGACTCTTCACCCTCCTGCCATCTGGCAAGAGGTACCGAAGCATTCGGGCCCTCACTGCCAGACACTGTGATAGTTTCTTCCCCCAAGCCATCAGACTCGTGAACACTCAGGGACTGGACTGACACACACACACACACACACACACACACACACACACACACACACACACACACACAGACACACACATACACACACACACAAACGCACACACACAAATGTACACTCATCTACCTCTACAATTTTGCACATCTACCTCTACAATTTTGCACATTACATTTGGATTAGCGCTGCACTGTCTTGTCTCATTATGTCTGCACTGTTTGCCATGTTTGCACATGTTTGCACACATGCACTTTATTTTGTCTTCTGTTGCACACGTGCACCTTTGTACTTCTGTGTTGTCTTATATGTAGCACCTTGGTCCTGGAGAAACGTTGTCTCGTTTCACTTTACACTGTGCCACATGTATATGGTTGAAATGACAATAAAGCCATTTGAACTTGAACTTGAGCTAACTGTGATGAGGAAGGTGTTGTGCTCTTGGCACAGACCGCTAATGCACAGTTGAATGGGGGCAATGCATTGTCTGACAATGCCAGTACCGATGGGGGGGGGGGGGGGTTTGATGTTGAGATAAAACATTTCCTGAGTAGATGACCTGAGCTTGCAATACTATGGGTTGTAGATAGAGAACTGACTCACCACAGGTGTACATGGAGAAGCTTCCTCAGATGAGTCAGGAACAGGGGCATGTGGGACACTGGGTGATGGAGTGGCTAATTTATCCACAGTAGAAGCAGGCAACCCCCAACCCCCCCCTCCCTGGACTCAGGAGAGTGTGGTCAATCTGCATGGGCTTGGGAGACAGGCTTTGTGGAAGACTGCAGGAATGGCAGGCGTTGATGACAATCTTGTAGCAGGTTATCTAGATGGACAGCAAGGTCATTGAGTCAGTGAAAATGTCTAGGGTGGCTGCCTCATCATGTCATCCCAGCTCAATCAGCCCCTAGAGAAACACAGCTATCAGCTCCACCTCATTCCAGCTGCTCTCGGCTACTACCAGCATACTCCGCCACCTTCCTCCTGCCTTGCTTGACCCCTTGAAAAGCTTCTCTCTGAACTCCTTGTCCTCCACAGCATGGTCAAAGATGTGGCGAAACATTTTGGAGGATTTTGGTTGTAATCTCCTGGAGATGCAGATTTATCTTTGTTTCATTTTTTGCATCACAAAAATCTGCCATTTTAACAGGGGTGTGTAGACTTTATAACCACTTTATGGTATTAAATAGTGCAACATTAATGCAACATTGTTGCGTGGTACAACATGGTATAGCATAGCACAAGATTCATGAAACAATGCTCTATGGTAAAACATGGTCCATTGCATCCAGTATCGAACACAGTCAAATTAATTCTGGGACACAACACAGATAAATATATCTTATAAACTGGTAACTCTGTCTGGAATGATTTAGTAACATAATCCTACTCACTAGTCATTAATAATATGTATCATGGTATATGTGAGTGAGATGTATAATGTGTATCTTTTTTTTTTTGTCTGAATTCCAGCCCAGATGAACACCTTTTTTTTTTACATACTGCCAGAGATTAATCATCTACACTTATTATTTCACAAAAATGAATGAAACATGCTCTGCATTCTTCATTGAGGTAGGCATCTTGGTGGCCATGTTATACAGGCCAGTGGCAATATTTTAAGAGGGCACTTTCAAAAAGTGTAGGGGACAAAATTGGATATATTTAAAAGTAAGTAATAAAGTAGCATTGACAAAACTATATGTAACTGTGGTTCTGTGAATAATGGACAACCACAAGGGGCAGTGTTTTAGCACCTGAATACCTTCTTGTACACCTGTGCAAACATGCTGAGACCTTTACCACAAAGTCACGTGGTGACAATATAGCTTAGATTTTTGTTATAAAATACTGTTGTCAATGACCATCTAACCCTTGGTACCTTCTTGCAAATTCCTGCCAGTTTGGTATTGGATCCCAGTCATGGGTACCCTGGCAGTTATCTGGTGCTCATAGAACCACATTACATATGTAACGTACACCTGGATAACCTATACCAGTATGTCAAGATGAACTGGCTCACCTTGCAACTGACTGGAAAGGCATTCAAATGTGATCGCACTCTGTCCACTGGAGGAACACTATTTTTGATGGCCTTGTACCACACCTAGGAGCAATTGTCACACTACACTAAATGATCCTTTCCTGGGGTCACTTACGTCACTGGAGTGATTCAGATTACCTACTGTGAGTACACCCTGACAGTATGCCATTAGTCTCTTTAGGTAGATGGCCAAAGTTGTGGCTATCTGGCTGATCCATTCAGCTGTGCTGATTTCTCATTCTGGAAACTATGTTCTTCTTTACAGGACCCCTGTGTCCTTGACATGGCCAGAAGACTGTCCTAGACTGTTTGGAGTCCACAAGCAGTACCTGAGGGCTGGAAAAGGCTAAATCAAACTTACTTCCAGACACTGCTAAAGTTGAATTTGAATGGCTACAGACATTCAAGAAGACATTCAAGAAGAACTATACTTTCTCAAATTTTAAATTGAATTCTGCCAGTTGGGTCAGTATCGCTGTACAATTACAAAGGATCTAAACCAAAACCACTTTTTTTGGTACAGTCAAATGGCGGTGGCGGACACATTGCTGGTGTTCATCCCTTTCTTTCAGAGGTTAGACATTGGCCACATGAGTGTGAATCCTATAGTATGGCTCATAATTACTCAGAGCCAATACCGTGTATAAACTTGTTGGTTAGCCATGAAAAGTGTGCATAATGCTGGGAAAATTCTTCATATTGGTAGAAATATTGTTGTTTATTAATTTCAGCTCAACGTCTGACACCAGGCCACCAACACATTTATGACTAGCAGACCGTTTGGGCTGTGGCCTGTAAGTAGGATATGACAAAATATTTAAGGTTAAATCTGCCAAATGAGCAGGCTGTGTTGGCGTGTAGTATTATGCAAGCAACCCTCTCAACCACATCAGTGGCAATCCCACTGGCATGTGGTACTCTGGATGATGGTGTGGTGAAAGAGAGAGAGAGCAAAAAGCATGCAATGGGATGCTGCCCTCTGCAATAACTGAAACCTAAATGCCATGTAAATTAATATACAATTTCTAGTAGCAAACTGAAAAAAAACCCATAAGAAGTGAATATAAGTTATTGCTGACTTTGTAGGACAGGTTGGGGACAAAACCAAGCATATCAAAAACTAGTGGGGATATGTCCCCAACTTGTGGGCTAAATTATGCTTATGACAATCAGTCAAAATCTTAGCAACCTAAATTATAATTATTTATTTATTTATTTTTAAAGCAATTACTCACTTGCAATTCAATATTCCGTTCTGTGGTTTGTAAAAGTGGTATTACCTGAGGCTGTGCAAGTAAATATCATCTTCATAGTCAGCACTTCATGCTCAATTAAAAATAATCTATTAAACTCATTTATAAACTTTCTGCCTTTCTACACAATGCAGACTGAGTAGTCTGGTTCATCTATCTCCAATCATTTACTCACCACTTCTTGACAGCTCCTCAATGGTAACCCTCAACTGAATGGCTGTGAACAGTCCGAGAAACACATTGAATCTTGTTGCCATTTCCAACACAGACAGCTCAGTAATCCTGAAACTGCGCTTTGAAATGCTACCTTTGAGGAGCTCTAACTCCGGTTGATCTGTAACTCCGAGTGGCATCAGCAGCACAGGAGTGTTTCCATGCTTGCTTGCTTGCATACACTGTGCCTACATACAGCTTAAAAAAAACCAACTACTGATTACACCAGTAGGGGTGGTCAGGCTACTGCCAGCCAGTTGTACAGACTAATATTGCCACAAATATTTTTTATTTAGATGAACGGTGAGCTAAAACATTCATTTAATTTAACAACAACAACACCAACATTTTAATTTGATCACTTTGGAAGTTTAGTTTGTCTCTTTTTGCTGTGGCATCCATTTTACACCTTAGTGACTGTTTGATGTCCTGAAAAATAACTCTACTGTAGATCTGTGTATATGCACTCAGTGAGTTACCTTTAAGTTTTTTTCCCAGCATGGAAATTTAATCTATTAGGTCAAATCAAGTTGGGTGACCACAAAAGTAACAAATGAGAAATTCTGAAACTTTCCATCCTTGAGTAATGTTTTATTCTTTCTGTAGACATGTTTAATTATCAGGCATCAGAACCACAATCCCCATATCAGTCTACTATAGTGGTATTAGTGTTTCCTGAACATTAATGGTCGACACTGTGTCAGCACTATGAAAAAGAAATTACCACTGTCTTAGGAAGGGTTTTAGTCAATGTAACCATTCATCATAAAAATCAGACATCCCAAAATCCACAGACTTATTCTGATGCTAAATATTTTCTATTTTCCAGTCACCATCATTGCACATTTTCCATGTTAATGTTGCTCTGTGTGTGTGCATGTGTGTGTGTTGGCTCACTGGTGAGGAAACTGGTTCCTATGAAGAATGAGAGGATTAGGAATGTGCGACATGTCTCACATGGCTGAGAGACCCAGTAGTCAGGGAATGATCTGTGCTGGATGATTACTGTCTAGGACAGAGTTGGGGTCATTCCCTCAGCAGTTTGGTTAGTTGCAGATGTCTTACATATTTCCATGCGGAAGCAAAGAATTTGTTTCTTCATCCTGAATTCAACCTTATGAACCCAAATGAATTGACGTCTACTGGTCTGTTATTGGAGCTTTATTTACTGAGTATTATAAAACAACGTAATAAAACACAAAATAAAGATAGTGTTTTGACATTGGATTATTATCAGTGAGAATGGCTGTTTTTTTCTGGTTCAGTCTGTCTCTTCTTGTTATCTATAAAACTGAACTTCCCTTCAGGACTCTGACTCCTGAAAAAGAATTTTTATCCACATTAGAGACATACAGTATACACCACCATGTTCAGCAAGGTATAGAAACAAAGAAGTATTTTGAATAAGAAACTGTATGATCAGAATTGATCAAAAATGCATACCTCTAGTTCACACTCATGGAGATCATAGACTGCATTTTTTCCCAGAACATCATGTTCAGTAGTACATTCTCTGTTAATATTAAAAAGTATTCAAACTCATTTCATTTTCATCTCCTTTATTATACTTTTTTACCATGCTTAACCTTACTAGCACACCTGTTTGAGCGTCTCCTCTGTAGCGAATACAGGGTGCTACAGACTATGGCAATCACCAGTAATGTTACTGCAACTGCCACTCCTATCCCTATTCCTGAAACTTAACCCACAAGATAAACAAGTGAAGATGTATACAGTAGGGACCAGCAGTGTACTACTAAGATCTATATGTATTTCAGATCGTCCTTACTCATTTAAAAAAAGTGAGTATCTATTTTCTGTTTAAGAAATCCTCACATGCAATCGAAAACTGCACAAAATTTAAAATATACAGTTCCCAATCTTTTCTCTAAGCTTTTATTAAAGTACAAAACAATATTAATCTGTTAACAACTAATGTGATACTAACCTAAATAATGCCATCTACACACTATATATAGCCTATAATCATTACTGCTTTCAATAAATAATGTCATTTTAGTGTCAGAAATTAATTTCTTGACAGAGGACTCAGAATTTTAGATACTGCTATAGCTGATTGTGTATTTGTGGACAATATGTCTTACCATTAGAAGGGGCCTCTGTAGTAGGCGGTTCTGGGTCACATGATGTGTAGGTGATCTGTATATCATCAAGGGCCACATCTCCTCCAGAGGCCTTACCCTTGCGATACTCAAACACGAACTGCAGCATAAAAGGCAGTGTATGTTATACGCTGATTATAAGTATCAAGATGAACTCATCTTTAATATGCATAAAGCATAATACCCAGAATGGCTCTATTTGATCAATATTCACTGTGGTATGCCACCACACATCCCCCTGATCTCCTGAGTCAGTCCATATCAGATTTCCAAGTCTGTCGCCATTATCATGCAATGTCCTGTGAGAGTGAGTTAGAATAAGTGTATTTGAAGTGTTAAAAATTTATTTTACATGTGTGATATTTGCACTATTTCTTTATGCTTTTTCTTACCTGTTATTCATGTATAAATTGAGAGTCCCTACATTTTGGCCATGCATGTGATACCAAAATGTAAAACACTGCCCCCTGTTGTCTGGGGGGAATATTTCACTGAGCAGCAAAGCTCTGTCTCCCCAATTCCCCACTGTGGTGTCTACATACAAGTAATAACCTACAGAAAAATCAGAAGTACACCATTTTAGCCTTATCATTACAGAAGTGGCATTCTGTGAATTTTAAATGTTTAAAAAGCTGACCAATGGAGGAGTTGGTGGTGTGATCGGTACTGGGCCCTGTGCTAGGAGCTCTAGAGTTTCCTTGATTTCGGAGCCAGTCCATGTTGTCCTCAGCCATCAGATTGAACCAGGTGCACATGTTCACCTCAAAGTCACAGTGGCCTGGACTGGTGCATGGGTAGTGTGACATCAGCACATCATCCACAGCCACAGTGCC
The DNA here is from genome assembly GCA_030068235.1 of Notoglanidium macrostoma. Lineage (NCBI taxonomy): Eukaryota > Metazoa > Chordata > Actinopteri > Siluriformes > Auchenoglanididae > Notoglanidium > Notoglanidium macrostoma. The sequence continues at coordinate 16,801,821 of JAQQZR010000001.1, read as the reverse complement.
TTGCTCACTCTGTCCCTTTATCCCCTCCACTATAATCTGAAACAAGAGCCATCCTGTTTAAGGACTCTCACAATAGCATATCTCACTGGTTTTTTTTGTGTGATTTTGAATGCTGTTTAGATAGTGAATACCATAACATAATAGATTAAATCAAAACCATTCAATGTGAATAAATTATAATTTATTTAAACTTGTGCATTCTCAAAACCACACCCTATAGTTCAGTTTTTCCATCTCATGTTTGAAAGAGTCCAGTCTAAAATTTAGTGCACTTATGAAATCACACAACATCCTCTAGTAGGTTAGAATCTAAAGCATGCAGTCTAGAGGTTTAGGGTTTGCTGTGATATGATACAATTTGCATTTGTCCATTTCGAACATAGGTTATCTTGGTGAGAAGTACACAGCATCCACTTACAGCAACAACTTTTTTGCATTTCATGGACTAAATAGAACATACATACATATATAGCTATTATTTTTCACAGTCTAGTGGTAAAATACTTTTTCAGCATGTGGCTAGCAAGCTCACTCTGTTAAATAATTGGTTTACCTCCATAAATTCCTAATGCTAATCATTACATTACAGAGATGTTAGGATATGGAAGAAAATGCAGAGAACTAAAGAGAGAACTAAAAAATCTCTAGTGGATAAAATAAGCAGACATTTTGTTGAATTAAAAATAAGACATAAATATAGCAAGAACTTTAATTGTAACAACTGCAAAATTTTATGACTGACATCATGAGCCTCGTTTGCTCTGTCAGTTGTATCCTTTATTCCGTTCCAATCTGAAATCAGAACAAATAGGATATTTGCTTTCTGAAATTTGTGTTGTGTTGCAGTATAATGAGAAGTTATGATGGTAGAATTTAATAGTGAATTAATGGACCTTGAGTTAATGGAACTTGAGCTTAATAAAGTTTGAATAAATAAAGTCTGTATCTCCTCTTGAACAAAACTGTCTGTTTGCCTGAAATATACAACAGTTCTGATAACCTAAAATGCAGAGGACTCACAATTCCATTTCCCATTGGCTTTACACTGACATCTGACACTGACACTGACAAAACTGACATCTTACCAGGTGAAAATATCTTTAATATAGTCAAATTTGTGTATTATGTCCTAGCATAAGATTACAATAAACAAAAAATAAGATTATTTCATATTTCAAGACCTGTGGTGGACTGGCGACCTGCCCAGGGTGTACCCCGTCTCTCGCCCGAAGATGCTGGGATTGGCTCCAGCTTCCCCGTGACCCAGATGGATAAAACGGTATAGATAATGGATAGATGGATGGATATTTCAAGACTTTTTTTGTCTTATTTTTAGCTTTACATTTTCTTGTTGTATTGGCATATAGTTTTGATTCTGTCTACAAATAAATGCTTAAAATGAGTGATTTATCTGTCAACAGAACAAGACTATTTCAAGCTTCAAGCAAAATTAGTTTTAAAAAATCTAGAAATAGCTTATATTCGGGAATTTTATAATGGTATAAGAAATGCTAGACAAATTTGTGGAACAAAAATGTGACAATTACACCCAAATAAGGGTCCAAACTGTTGCCACAAATACACAATTGGAAACATACAATTGTCTAGAAGGTCTTAGAATGCGGTAGCATTAAGATTTTAAGATTTAGATAAGTTATGATTTTCCTTCATTGAAACTACAGGGCAAAGACCAATTGTGTACCAGCATGACAATACCCATGTGCACAAAATAAAGTTCATGAAGATATGGTTTACCAACACTGGTATGGAAGGACTCAAGTAGTCTACACTGAACCCTGACCTCAAACCCACTGCATAATTTTGGGATAAACTTGGTGCCAGTCCTTCTTGCTTGACATGAGTAGCCAGCATCTAGCGCTCTTGTGGCTGAGTGGGAACAAATTCATACAACCACATTCCAGAATCTAGTGGAAAGCCTTCCCAGAAGCAACTTAATATTAATGCCCATGGGTTTGGAATGGGATGTTCTATACCCAGACGTTCACACACTTTTGACCATATATTGTAGTTTAGAGGGTCAGATCTAAAGTAAATGTCTACTGAGTCACTGGCACCCTATAGATAGAACAGCTTGTATAAACACATGGACTGCCTCATCCATATTAATGTCATATGATTGTAATTCCTTTAATAGTAGGATGAGCTCAGTGACCTGCAGCTACAGTGATTAAGGGACTCACTCTGTATTCTAGACCACTATGGGGCAGTGGCACCTGTGCAAATCTCCACAGCTTGCCTTGCTCTCCAGACTGACTCAGCAGCAGCAAATAAGCTCCATTTGAATAGTTCTGGAACACATTCAGTGTCCCTGTGTCCTTCCCACTCATATAATACCACAAATGAAGACACCGATTGTTTCCTGAAAATTAAGCACAAGTTTGAATGAGATTCTTACATTTCAGTGTAATATTGCCTCCAATATCTTATGAAATATTCTTGGTCCTCGTGAACTCCGAGTGTAATTACCCAAAGGCTTGGAATCTGATATAGGATAGATTATGATTTATATGCGCATTATCTGTGTATTAACTAATGCACTGTTACTGCACACCAATACCCAGTAGCAGAAGGATAAACTGGATTAGTTTACAGGTAAGGAAATGGGGGAAGCTTGTTATTTCCTAGTGTACCTGCAGTAAAGAGAGGAGAGAACATCCTAGCAGTGTGTCCTAATACATAGGAAGAGGAGTCCATATAAAAGTAATGTCCACTGTCTGTGTTGGTTGTGCGGTCAAAGCTCGGTTGGAATTTTGTGACTGAAGTACTTCCTGATCCTCTAACCCAGTCTAGATCATCATTATCTTCTTGTGCCCAGTCACAGTTCCCCTCCTCAAAGTCACAAAGGCCATCTGAAATGAAAATGCTATGATTTAAGCAACAAATATAATTATCTATATAATACATTAATTTCAGCAAGTTTAATATCATATTCATTTGTATATTTGTTTAAAAGCACAATAGTCATACATACAGTAACTTTTGCACAACACTTCTTCAATTTTAGGGCTTTTTATACATTCAATGATGATGCATGAAAGCATCTAACAGTATAAGTATAAATAACAGTATAACATGAGTTGTGCCTTAACTTTGCTTCTTATATTATAAATAATAATAATAATAATAATAATAATAATAATAATAATAATAATAATAATAATAATAATAATAATAATTTGACACTTTGTCAATACTGTACTATATTTTATTAATTGTGTGACAATGTGGGAAAACTCAATTTCTGTGGTTCGATTCTGGCACACAGCCCAAATAGATCAGGTTTTTGCATTGTGCAGCTCCAGAATATTTAAATGTAATTTTCACTCTTTTCATTTTGAGGACAGACAAACTTTTAAAATGCTATGAAAATGTCAAACCTTCACCATATGATGGATTTTTCCAGGATAGCACACCAATACTAGAATAAAAATGTCTTTCTAGTGGACACAGATTATACTCTATCACATTAGTCAACAGTCATAGTTGAATATAACGTTAGTACAACACCTGTTTTAGCAAAAGCCTGTTATAAACAAAAGCAAGGATGTGAGTCATGCTCCTAGATACCTGTGGGAGGACAAGCTCCTTCAGTAAATGATAAGTCATCAATAGCAATATCTCCAGCCTCTCCACCTACTGAGGCCTCAATCAAAATCTGATGAACTTCGCGTAGGGTCACATGCCTCTGGGCCACATGCCACTCATTCCCCTGAGAGCCTACCCTCTGCCACACCTGGTGCGGTTGAAAGCACACATGGTCAGTCCAAGTCCTAGAGGTGAATGATTATACAATTTGTGGCTGGAAAAATGGCTGCCATCTCACCACTGTGGACACCCTGGATTCAACAGAGTGTAGAATTATATTTAGTGAGCCCACTGTTGCTCCGAACATGTGGTATTGGATTTTTAGGCAGTATCCATTCTCTCCAGCAGGGGGGAACACAGGAGAGTTCAGCCGAGCTGCATTGCCTCTTTTTTTATGAGTTGAACTTTCAATGTATAGATAATATCCTGTGAAATAACACAGCTATGAAACAACAGTTTACAAATAATAGATAATGAAATGCATGGACAGTGCATATGACTGACAGACCTGTGCCACTGGTGTGATCTCCTGCAGGGCCAGTATTGACAGTTTCAGTTGGTCCAGTCTTTCTCAGCCAGTGGAAGTCCTCAGTATTTCCCTGCACCCAGCCGCACAGATCTTCCTCAAAAGAGCATCCAGCAGTAGACAGAGCTGGAGCACAACAAGAACATGATGACCTCACATGATTCACTTTCAGGTCACTTATCAATAAAGGGTTTGAGCCATGCAGGTTCTGTACAAGTAATAATAGTAATAAGCCAATCACTTCTTTGATACTAACCTTCACCATTACACAACCATAGTCACTTTGCTTTACTGTCTGAATTATAAGTTACTTTTGATAAAAGCATCAACCAAATGAGCAAATGTAACTGTAATAAATTTACATACAAACTAAAATAAAAATTTAATAGAAATTTTACACAAATGCTGTCTGTACATTAATACAATAACCATTTGAGAAGCAAGTGATTAAACTTAAGTCAAAAGGAAGACTAGAAGCACTGAATTTTTCTTTTACAATGTGAAGCGCTTTCTGGTCAGCTATGTAGTCTGTGTAGCCTGTAAAAATACCAACAATATCTCTGAATCTATAGGGTGTTCCATCTCTCATTTTGGGCTTCAAAAGGATGTTCATAAATGCCCTGTATGTGCCCTTATAGCACCCTTTGGTGAACCACAAGTAGACTCAGCAGTTACAAGTTGTGTTGCAATTACAAGACAAAGCTCTTCAAATGAAGTGTAAATACTCCTGAAGTGTACCACCCTATTAATGTAACTTGCCTTTAAGCAGCATTTGAGTTACAATATCTACAATGAACTCATGAGTATTATCAGTTACCTCTCTATACAATGTCTAGTCTATATCAATTACATTTACGTTTTTCATTGGTCCAACAGAAATTAACTTTAAGATTCATGGGCCGCACAACAATTAAATCTCAACATTTCTCAGTTGTAGCTCATAGAAATCAAGCGCTTGATCACTCATGCACCATAGGCCTATACATAACCTAAGTGCAGACATATAGGAATACTGTGCCATTAGGTATAAGGCCTATCCTTCTCGCTTATGCAGACACAGAGACAGTTTTTAGACTTTGAGTTCCACCTGGTGGTTGATATGGCATTTCACAGTTCAGGAAGGAGATGTCATCTAGAGAGACTCCATGATGGACAGCTTTATTACTGTTATGCAGTGATGTGGTTGGACTACTGAAGATGATCTGAGACAAGACAGAAAAATATATAAATATACATACACTGTATACACACACACACACACACACACACACACACACCCTGTAGGGTTGCTGTTGCCTTCCTATTGGCAGGTGCTCCAGAGTCCAGTGCTTTTCAGTGCTATTTCTGCGAGTCCAGAGTCGTGTCCTGTTATTCTCTTCATTCTGCATGAACACACTTAGACCTCTAACACCATCTTCTCTACCCAGGTGGAAATGAAACCTGAACACAGTGACAGAGACTTGTAAAGTCTCTGAATGTTACTCATTAAGTCCTCCTTCCATTAAAATAAAGTACACATAATATTAGACATCCGTTCAAGCAACCAACAAAATAAACAAAATAGCACCCAAGATTGTGGTGTGAAACAAATACCATGTATAGCATATATACTGTATGCAAAGTGAAAATAGTATATTATATTATTATAATATATCAAGATGGAAGTAAAGTGATCAAACTGATCAGTTTTGAAAAAATAATAGGCATTTTTTGCTGGAAATCTTCTCAGTGGGTGGAGAAAAATGCCAGTATTGTTGATCTGAATTGAAGATAACTTACAAAATAGCACCCATAATAAATGGATATACATCAGATCCCCTCTTGAACTAATACAATCTGAACTGGGTTTAAGTGTGGTATGAAGTTACTCACAGTAACTGGCAGTATGGAGAGGTAGGTGGCAGTGCTGGGCTCTCAAACTGCACCTCATTTTCAGATGGCACTGAACTCAAATTTAAATACATGTAGTGACCTGAGAAAATGACACAATGAAAGATTTGCATACACTGTAGATACCAACATGTAGTAGATATTTTGGTCTGGTGTGGATAAATACTTTGTAATTAAATAATCGGTGTGCTTCCGTGAAGGACAGCTAGAACAGTTCCATTGAAATTTGTCCGAAAAGTTCTGTGCTGTTTGTGCTTTTTTATGCTATCACCTGTTCCTGTAGTGTGGTCAGCTGGGGGTTCTGTATTCTCACTAGCTTTCACTCTCTGCCACTTGTCATAATCCTGACTTATGTCACTCCATTTGCAAAGTCCATACTCAAATGTACAGGGTCCTAGAGGTACACAACCCAACAAGTGGAAAAGAGAGCATCTTTAAGAACGGATATACAGTAACTTTCTGTAATCAGTAATAGATTTCTGATTTCTCAGACTGTCTCACCACATGTCTCCTCATCTTCACCCAGGGGGCAATCTATGCTGTAATCACAAAGAGCTGTAGTAGTGATGCATATCCTCCCTTCTGACCTCCAGCAGTGAAACTCATCCTCCTAACCAAGAAAAAAGTGCAAATGAGAATTATATACATATCATCATCAAATGACAGAAGCAATAAAAGCTGGTTTAGTAAATAAACACAGCGATGTAAACTATGTCTATTCAAGGTATTTAACAATATAACCAATTTAGCCTCACCCTGCAGGGATGGTAAGTGGGTGTGGGAGTGGTTTGGGTGATGGTAGGGGGAGATGTAGGGGGTGAGACCGGCAGCTCGCTTTTGTCAGGGTCATGAATGCAATTTGGTGAAAAAGACACATCATCCACAGCTATGTATTCTTCATGGCTTTTGCCACTCCCATCAGACTGAAACACAATCTATGAACAAAACATGTCACTTAGCACCACAAGCTTAATTTAGTGTTTCCTAGTATCATTCTTGATCAAATCATTTGAGGTGGACTCAAATACATAATTAGAGCTTTAATCTTCCTGACCTTGGCCTTTACTAAGGTGGAGAAGACAACCTCTGTCCTTCGCCAGTGAAATCCATATTCCACATTCTTCTGCCAGAGAATGATGTCCTGATCCCCACTACGTAGTATTCGCAGTCGCATGGTGAATCTGGCCGCAGAGTTATTCCCATGGGAAAAGTGATAGAAGATCACCTGTGAGAACACTTGTACCATTCAGGATAGATTCAGTGTGGGAACTAGGTGATAGCAAAAATGTGGATAGTGGGGAAACCCAAGAAACATTTTTGGGAAACTGATATAGGAAACATATGGGTCACTCAATTGTGTTATATTGTGTATACTGAAAGTGACTCAGTATTTAGCAGCTAGCATTTGACTCACAGTGCAGTTGGAGCTAGGGAGCAACGTGTTGGAGATTATCTCAGCTGTCTGGCTTTGACTGGCAGGGATAATGTAATGGCCTAAAAAAAGATTTTATTATTAGAAGGGAATAATGCCATATTTACTCTAGATATCATAAGATAGCAGGTATTTCTGTGCCTGTCTATGCTTTCTTACTATGAAGTTACATTACAATTCCAAAGTTTTGACCATCCAGCAAAGCACTGTATTTTCAGCCATTCATATTCATACATAACTTGTTTAGAATATGCCACACTGTGAAATTCTCATATCTGATTAGTAATAAGGTAGTCAGTGTATATGGATGTTGCTACATACCTGCTGCTATGTTGCGTGTGTGATCTCTGGGTGGTCCATGTTGTGGCCACGCCCCCTCTCCTTTATCCAACATCCACCCAGCCCATTCCTTACTAATCTCCCATAAGCACATGCCTTGTTCAAAACTGCAGCGTTGCTTATAAGCCAGTCCATCTGCCCATCCAAACATATCACATTGCAACTAAGTTAAAGTTCTTTTTTTTCATGTTTTAATACTCTTACCTGGTTCACTTTGAAATATATTGTAGAATAAGGTAGGATAATTGGATTAATACTTAAAGGTTTTAATCTTGACCTTAATCTTGAAAATGTATCATTAGTCATTTAATTGGTTTCTTTATTTCATAATTAACTGCTAAAGCATCTTGTATAATTTGTAGCATTGAATTCCTCAAAATCCTCTAGTCCCATAGATAAAAAGGTTGGCCACATACCACATTGTGCTTCATCACTTCCATCTCCACAGTCATCACTGAAGTCACATATTCTACTCACATTCACACACACACGGTTGGAGCATGTGAATGTATTTGGTGTACATGACTCCTGAGGCTCTGATAGACAGAATGTTAATAGACTAGGTAAACAGATGGATTTGTGTCATTGCCTAGGCTTGGTAGTTGTGAGCTGTGAGCTATTCCAAATACTAAGCCATTTTGTACCTGGGAGAGAGCAGCTCAGGAAAGCAATGTCATCTATAGCGATGTCACCAAGTTCACTAAAGGTTCTGGTGGCCTCAAAAATGACAGTAAAGACTTGGTGAGTTTGACCAATTGCCACCTCTGCCCGATGCCACTTGTCTCCATGATTGCCAGATTTCCACCATATAGGCGTTTTTCTCAGGCCTTCCTGAAGGAACACTTTTAACTCTCCAATTCCTGCAGATAGGGCAAATCACAATAACAAGACACAACTCCATTACTAATGCATCTCACACCATCTCATCTATCATCTACTATCCTTTAAGGTATCTGTAATGTTTTCATCAATAAATTAAAAAAACAAATAGATTTTGAGGAGGTAGATCCTGAGATTGGGTTACAGTGTATGAGAACTTTCTTATGTTCTCCCTATACTGTGTCAGTTTCCTCTAGGTTCTCAGGTTTCCTCCCACTTCCTGAAAACCTGACAGTAGGTTAATTGCCTGTAGTTGTGAAAAAGTGTATGACAAAGATTATGGTTGTATGGTTCCATTATAGACTGGCTTACTATCCAGGATCTATTCCTATCTCTTTCCCAGCATTCTTGAGATAGGCTCCAGATCCACCATGATCCAGGCCAGAATAATGAGGCTACTGATAATGAGTCAATGAGTGACCATAAGCATGTGTATCCTTTGATGTTTCCTATAGCATTTATCTTACCTTCCCCATACATGTGATAGTAGAACTCAAGCACACACTCAGTGCTGGCTTGTCTCATAGCAGGACTCTGTAGAGCAGCATAGCTGTTCTGTTCGCCATTACTGTCCTCTACTGCCATATACCAGCCTAGCAACACAGAAAATCAGAGTAAGCCAACTATGATCACTTACAGTACTCTAAATTATTTCACTATGCTCAATCAGGGCTGAGAGTCTACATATGGGTGGAGAAAATAGTGGAAAGGCATAATAGTATCTCATTATCATGTTTGCTTTCAGAGCAGCTTCGGTTATAACATAAAAGGTTTTTAAATATTTTTTAATACATGTCCTTTACAGTTGTTCATAGCATTCACTTACTTGCTTAGATGTAACTTTGAATAATGATGTTGTTTCAATATTTATTTTACTTTATTATTATTTATTATTATTTATTGTACATGCACATTTTTCTCATTGTGGCATTTTTTGCATAATCAAGGTAGAACTTACTGCATTTGGTAGATGTGTGTCAATTCTAAAATTCTATACAGACACCATCACTTTAGAGTATCATAAGAGAGCAGGTCAGTACATACAATTACACATTACCAGCTCGTTCATGTTCCAAGGTAGGTTTGTGGCAGCATTAGGGGTCTAAGCCAACAGACCCTTACTGGAAACACTAGTCCCCTAGTCTGTTGTTCTAAAGGCACTATTACCACGTGTCTTGACTGAGAATCGAACCCTGGTCTCCAACTGCTTACGTACATGTATATATAGTATCTTTAATGTGGTCTGTACAGTTTACCTCCTGGTTTATCTTGCCAATTCTTTATAACTAATTTCATTATAACATATACACCCCTTAGTTTGTTGTTAAACTTTTCATTTTCCTTCTTCCTACATGCCTTATTTTCTTGGATTACTTCAACTTCTGTCTGCCCGTGTTCTGTGCTCTGAGTATAGATTGTGTGCAGGGCAATGTCCCTAGTCAATGTCCCTTGCCAATGATTCTTGGATAACCTCTATTAAAATGATTACAGAGTTACATCCAGTCTGCATATTATGGTAACACAGAAGACAGCTTCTACTGGGACTGTATGTTGAGGTGAAACAACACAAAATATTATAATTCTAAGGTCTTACTCTGTCCATATTTGCTGATGTATTTGTTCATGTTAGACATGCCATGTGTTTGTGACCAGTGCACCTGTTCCTCTGGAATATTATTAATAATTGGTTCATGTAGCTTTGAATTAATTTTACTCCAGATTTTTAGACCCTTTACTGCTGCTGGTAGTCTGAAGGACACACAACATCAATTTTCATTAAATTTAATATGACTTGTCTCTATACTTGGATTTTTGAAATTATATTAAGTTAAATGTTACGCTCTCTTTTTTTTTTTTTTTAACATGTTTTTATAATTTCGTCCACCCCATTTACAGAGCTGTGTTTTGTGTTTGGTTTAGAAGTGAGATATGTGTACTGGAGTGACCTACCCAGTTCTGTGCCAGTAGTATGGTCAACTGAGGGCCCAGTGTTATCCGAAGCTGTTCCATTGCGGCCACGCTGCCAGGAAAATTGTCCCACACTGACATCTTTCCACTCACAGCTATCCATCTCAAACTGGCACCCAACAAATACCCCATTCACCACAGTCTCCTCTGCATTGGACAGTTGTCAAAGAAAGCTATGAGCTATATACAGCCACTAAAGTCTCTTAATAAGTGAACAATTCAGAAGAAATGTGCTGTACCTTTACACTGCCCTTTTGTAACAGTTATATCATCCACAGAAATAAATCCTCCACTTCCAGACTCTGCATCAAGAACAATCTAAAAAGGGTGACTTCTAAAATGTTATCTTTTAAAATATCACAGACTTTACACTCATTGGCCACTTTAATATGAACTCCTGTACCAATGCAAATATAAAATCAGCCAATGGGCTAGCATGATACAAAAATCATGCAGATAAAGGTCAAGAGTTTTAGTTAATGTTCAGACATCAAAACTCAAAATGGGGGAAATGTGATCTCAGTCAATTTGACTGTGGCATGGTTGTTGGTACCTGGGGGGTGGTTTGAACATGTTGGCATGAGTATGCAAATATATACTATATAGCCAAAAGTTTGTGCACACCTGACCATGACACCAGTATGTGGTCCTTCCCCAAACTGTTACCACAAAGTTGGAGTTACACAATTATTTAGGATGTTGTTGTATGCTGTAGCATTATAATTTCCCTTCATCAAGACTAAGAGGCCTAAACAGGTTCCAGAATGTCAATAATCCTGTGAACAAAGTGAGCTCCATGAAGACTCTATGGTTTGTCAAGGTTGGAATGGAAGAACTTGAGTGGCTTGCACAGAGCCCTGACCTCATCCCCAATGAACACCTTTTGGGATGAACTGGAATGCCAACTGCACCCTAGGCCTCTTCACCTGATCTCAGTGCCTGACCCCACTAAAAATCATGTGGCTGAATGAGCACAAATCCCCACAGCCAAAATCTAGTGTAAAACCTTCCCAGAATAGTGGAGGTTTTTATGACAGCAAAGGGGGACTCAATCTCGACTGAGATGTTCAACACGCACATATAAGTGTTATGGTCAGGTGTCCCCAAACTTTTGTCCATATAGTGTATCTGTTATATGGTATGGTATGGAAGCATAGATCTTATAATGACCTAATTCCATTTCACCTTATAGGGTTTGGTCTCAGACACTGTGGTAGAGAAATTTCTCCAGCTTTGTTCAGCAGTGCTCATTTTAAAAATCAGCTTTTGTTGTGTGTTCTCTATTTCCAAAAACACTTGCAAAGTCCCTGAGTTACTGCAGAGGCAAGATACACAGAGTGGAATGAGTCAAGTACCAGGTCTAAAATTCATATTTAATACAATTCTTACAATTTAAAGCATTAAGGAATAGGATCAATAGTGTGGGAGTTACTTGCTCTGACCTGTAATCCATGTTATACCAAAATGAGAGGCAGGAGTCAGAGCTTTGTTGGATCTGCTCAGAGAGTAGAATAGCTGTGCTGCTGTTGTCTGGATTCGTCATCTGAGATAACATAAACCTGCCTGTGTGAAGAGCAAGACAGATACTTGTGTGCTTAGTCTGATTGATAATTTTTTTTACAAATTAGATTAAATAATTCTTCACTAATACAAGTAAAAAAAAACATTGTTAGTCATCAAATGAAACAGTAAAGTATAGCGTATAGAGTACTGTATTAATAGGGTCTAATATTAAACTTAACCTGGATATTATAAAATAAGAAATTTTCAAGGTTTACAATTTTTTCTCAAACAGCTAAGAAATGAACTTTGTTTCAGTTATAAACAGGTATGAAATGAGTTCATTTTCCTATTCTGTTCTGTTGTTTTTTTATTTCATTATTTTTGGCTGATAGCATGTATTTCTAATGCATCCACCATTCTGACCTTATGTAACTACATTATTATCTATAGTCCTCATGTGCAAGGCTGCATATACATAAGGCAGTTATGGACTCAGCATCAGTTTCCATTCATTACATAATTTTTTCAGTTATACAAACTTAGTTTTTTTTTCACCAGCCCTATAGAAATCAAAATGAGTTTTTTTTTTTTTTGTCTTTACCATCTGCAGTGTGTGTTGTATGATCAATCAGAGGACCACCCGCATGTCCATCAGCATGGACCCAATCGTGGTCATCCAAGTCTGAATTCACCCATGTACACAGCCCTGACTCAAAATCACAACTTCCTGTTGGAAGGCAAGCTTCACTTCTCACTGACACATCATCCAGAAGTATGAAATAGGCCTGGCCAGGACTTAACTTTGCTTTGAATGCCACCTGTGTAAGATCAAATTACATTAAAGACCCTTTCAGAGGAATAGCAGTAATGGCTTTTTTTTGTAAGAAATGCAAGGATGTCAAACCAAAAAAAATAAATAATTATAGCCCACTAAAAGAGTGTCTAGAATGAGAAATTGGGTTTGAGAATTCACCCTGAATTTAGCTGGAGAAGATACAGTGACCTCTGCCACCTGCCAGCCTGTAGAAGATGCTCCTGAAATAGACCACAGAGCAGGACCCAGCTCTCCATTTAGGTAAACATGCACTGAGAAAGAATCACCAGATCCAACAAACAGCCAATACCTACAAAGTGCACATATTTCATTTGCTTTTGATAATGTTGGATTCATAGTGACTTTTAAAATGAATTAAAATAGCTAATTCCTCTTTAAAATCTAGACATTTTCTGGATAATGCCATTTTCAAAAAAATCTTTTGTTTTGTTTTGTTTTTGCTCCCAGTGAAATTCACAGAAAAAAGCTGAACCTGAACCAGTTTCACATTATGCGCAATAATGAATGAACATGGCAAATATGCCATCTATCCATCTGTTCATCCATTATCTGTACCACTTATCCATTAAAGGTCATTGGGAAGCTGGAGCCAATCCCAGCTGATTTCAGGCAAGAGGTAGGGTGCACCCTGGGCAGGTCACTAATCTTTTGCAGAGCTAACATAGAGATAAAGATATATTTACACTCACATTCACACCTACAGGCAATTTAGAGTAGCCAGTTATATTTAGATTAGCAGACAGTTGGTTGGTTGGTTGCAGTCATGTGATGTCACAGGTGGTTTACCAGAATGGTGAATCACTGGTGAATTACCAGATGTCCAAATTAGGGAGAAAATGGGGGGGGTATGTGCTCTGTTCAGCATTGATGGAAAGCTTAAACACAAAAAATATGCATTTTCCAAATGTATCCATATTACACTTGACCTTAGCTTACCAAAACTGTAGACATGACTCAGTTGTTTTACTGTAGGCGGGGGTCAGGAGGCGTGTTGTCTCTTGCTTCAGAAGTTCCCTTCCCAAAACAGCCATTGTGTGACCTTTTAGGCCATAAAAAATTGTGACATATTTTTTAAAGCATTTTTGAGTAATACATAAGATATTACTAATTACAAGAGACTCACCCATTTGAGTTCGATATGTGTGATCAACATGGCCAGTGCTGCCATTGACATGGAGCCAGTGAGTGTTATCACTTATGTCCTGATCAAATCCACACAGGGAAGAACTTTCAAAGCCACATGGGCCTGTATACAAAGGCACATATCACAGTGAATCACTTACTATTGTACTGTTAGTAATAATGATGGGTAATATTGGTTGTGTAACTTGGTCTGAATGTTTTACTTTTGTCTGGAAATCAAGTTTATATGTTGTCACAAATTCAGAAATTGGAAATTCAGAGTGCTGCATACAAAGAGAGGGAGACAGAGATTACTTACTATGCTCTTCACAGGCACCTGGGGTCACTCTCACATCATCAAGTGCTATGAACCCACTGCTTTTGGCATTTCTACTACCCATGAATTTCACCTGCAAAAGATAATGAGATTGTTGTTGAATATTTTGTCTGTATGTTGGTATATAAATGTGTGGTAGGGCTGGCTGGTATAAATGGACTACATGGGCTAAATCCTCTCTGGCTTTCAAAGATAAAAACTAAAACCCATCAATGTAAGGTTTCATTTTAGTCATAAACATCAGATTATTTGCTGTTAAATGCCTTTGTGCAAGCACAACATCACTGAAAATTGTCTTAAGAAAAACACACAGAATGGACTGGATTACCAACACTAGGGCTGATTTCTTTATAGCCCATATTCACATAGCCTTATCAGTGAATTTCATATCTGCTGATTGTGGAGATTAAACCCCCCACAAAGTTTAATCTTTTTTTAGGGTTGATATTTTTCATCCCCATTTTTTTTCCATAAGGGTTGATATTTTTCACATCTGTAACATATCATTAGCAGAGTTTGAGAAGGAACATGTTACCCAGTACCCCAGCAGGCCATTGAAGGAAAAAATCATGAAAGTAGCTACCAATGTGCATTTAAGTGTGTGTGCAATAGTTTGCCCCACATCATTTTTTATTATGCCATCAGTGAGACTGCTTGATATATTGCAATGCATTGCATTTCACAGTCAAGTTATTGATATGTAGATTAGATTTTAGCTCTCCCATCTAATATCACCACCAGCTGTCACTGATGTCTGTACTGTACCGAGTCATAGCCATTATAAAGAGATTTTGCTTACTCTCTCTGTGTCCACCAAGCTGACTGTGACTTGTGCTTTCAGCCACTCAGCAGCTTCTGAACTTCTTCTAGTCCACAAAACCAATTCTGTTGTTTTCTGAGATGACAAAGAAAAATGTGTTTTTCACTGGAGAAACCTAATAAAACAATGCAGTTGTAAAATGTGACAATAAAGTGACATTTAAATTGAATCAAATAAACAGGATATTAAAACTAATATAAACTCTAAAATAAAAAATAAAAAATCTTGAAAATGATATTTTAAAATCTTTATGTACCATCTTAACCACAAGGTCCAGTTTTGCCACGGATGGTCCTAGCATGAAATACCAGAATCCAATACACATAGTCGGGACTTGGATATTTACAGGGGCAGAAAGGACTGCTGTCTCACCATTTTTGTCTCCGGACATATTCAGAGCCAAATAGAAACCTAGAAGTGACACACACACACACACACACACACACACATTTAAGAATAGCAATAGTGTATTAGTTGAACGATATAAAACACACAAATAGGGCAGATGGTATAACAAGGGTTACTTGTTTTCCAGTTACCATGCTTATTTCCAATGGTGTGGTCATAAAGGAGTCCTTCATTGCTTGTGTCTACTTGCAGACCATGTTGACGAGTCCAGTCAAATCCATCTTTACTTTCCTGAACCCAGTCACATAGTCCTGAAAGCAGAAATGTTATTATGGCTCTACATAAAAATAATTTTCACTCCACATCACTGCTGATATCAATGGCAATTAGGTCCAAAACTCCTCACAAGAGTCCACTGCCAATGTTTATCCAAAGCTAAATCAAACATTTTAATTAATTCATACTTGTTATTCAAGAATGATTTTTGTTTGTCATGCAAGTTATATAATTTAAACTGAGACAAGTTTACTATTGCTGTAAATTCAGTTCTCTGAAACAATGACTTAAGAGACCCTCCCATGTAAAAGTACTCATTTACATCACTTCTGGGTTGAAGTGAAGTGAAGTGAAGTGTGTGAAGTGTCTTTTTATTGTCATTTCAATGTATACATGTGGTACAGTGTACAGTTAAAACGAGACAACGTTTCTCAAGGATCAAGGTG
>JAQQZR010000001.1:16773089-16784133 GCA_030068235.1 Notoglanidium macrostoma | reverse complement strand
ATGGCAGGAGGGTGAAGAGTGTGTGTGAGGGGTGTGTGGGGTCGTCCACAATGCTGGTGGCTTTGCGGATGCAGCGAAGAAACAGATGAAGTGGGAATATACCTCCAATTCTGAGGAAAACCCTGCCCAGTATGTCGTATGTATTACACCCATGGACGTTTTGGGTGGACGGATATGAGAATCCTTTTTGCATCACATTTACCATGTGAATCAATCATTAACAGATATATGTTTGGAAATCTAAACCCATATTAAAAATACTTTTATTTGGTCAGTTAAATTGGTGGATGTGATAAAGAAAAGGTTAAATTATTATTACTCCAGTCTTTTTTTTATACATAATAATTAAGTTCAATAAGTGTGACACCAGTCAAATAGACTACATAATTTATAGGTATAGGTAATATTTTTTTTTAAACATATTAGTGAAGAGTGATGTAATAGATTTTTACATTTTGACTGTATTACATTTTGATGCAGTCTGAGTTTTACATATTTTTACTTGTTGGACACATCTCTAGTAACTTGCTATAAGCGCACATTTGTTCCTCACCCTCCTCGAAGTTGCAGTCCATTGACGATACAGGTGGTGTTGTGGGATGTATAGTGGGGGCAAGTGTGGTGATGATTATGTCTGCACAGCTCACACTCTCTCTGATGTAGATATCATCCAAGGCAATAACCCCTGTATGGCCCGGTGGCCGCTTGGCCTCAAATACAAGCTGTGGATAATTAACCGAAACAGATGATGATAATTCTGACAAGTCTATAGCTAGCCAGCTTTGGAGATTTGTAAAAGGTAAACAGTGACACACCTCGTATTGCTTTGATGCTCCATAATCCAGTGTGATTTTGTGCCACACTTTGCCCTGAGTGCCAGTCTGATTCCACAGGAAGTGTAACGTACCTGACTCATTCACATACACAGTAAGTGTGAGTTTCTCTGCAAAAACAAACAAACAAACAAACAAACAAACAAAAAACAAAGAACATTGCTAAGTATTAATCAAGGGTTTTGGTTACTGTAGTGAAGATGCAGCACCTGTGAGAAGACACAATAATTATGGATTGAGTTGCTGTATCGCAGACTAAATGTAGACTTACTGTAGTTAACCCATTTGATGTATGTGTGCATGAAAGTAATTGAAAAGTTAATTGTAAAACAAGGGCTAAAATGCTAAAAAGAGAGAATGAATGTGGGGAAAATGACTGAGTCACTTGTGAGTTATGGGGAAAGTGCTGATTGGAGCTGTGTAGGATTACCACTTTCCCAATGCTGGTAGTCATGGGGTGGAGGCAGTCTGTGTCATTGTTATAGGGGAAATACTTTTTAAAATACATTCCAATGTGCTTACAATGTACAAAGATGATTGACTTAAAACTCTGATGAGGTGTTTGACCAGATTTACATGGTTTAAGGAATTAATACATCCCTGACACTTGACCAGACAGTGTTATTAGTGGCCATTGTATAAACTATACTGTGCCATACTATATATAACTACACCGTTGTTTTTTTTTAAATATACAAAGCTTACCTATAGCATACCACATATCCATATAGTACCAGAACTCCAGGCATGCACGGTCAACTGGCTGCATCAGCTCACTCTGAAGACCAGCAATTTGATCATTGTTGCTGTGCTTTGTATCAAAGGCCATGTAGTGTCCTGAGGAACAGATAAACCGTCAGAGACAGCCAAAGACAGAGTTCCGGTTTTGTTAGAAAGACTGATAACGCTGCATGAGCAGGCCATAGACCTTTAGAACCTGCTTTAGTGTTTAGTTATCTCTGGTGTATGTGAAGGACATGCTGGTTATTCTACAAGAATCTACGCAGAGCCTTTTACCCAGGTTTGAATTGGTGGTATGGTCTACTTGAGGTGCAAACCCAGAAGCACTGACTCCAGATGTCCAGCTCCAGGCCACACTATGGATGCTGAGAGGACTGTTTTCCCAGTAACACAGGTCTATCTCAAAATCGCACAGCCCTGAGAGGGAAAAAAATCATACAGACAAACAAACAATGTATATTATAACAAATTTATTTCAAATAATTTTCTTTTTGCTTGCTGTGCTGCAATAAGTATTAAATTAAATGTGGAAACACATTAACTGAAATGCAAAATAATAAGTTGTCATATATTGTTAAACTACTGGTGGTTTGTTCTTTTTAACAGTTTTTGAAGTAGCGATATAACACGAGTTCATACCGTGAGGTGGACAGGGGCCATTCAGTATGCTCAGATCATCAATGGCAATGTCCATAAACTGCCTTTCTCCAGCCACTGCTTCAAATACAAGCTGACAGACAACCACAAAATATGCCTATGATATCTACCAGACCCATATTCTTTCTTACATCTTAACACAATGTAAGCATACAGCAATTCTGTCCCTAGATACACAATCTACATTATCTTATTTTCCTCCTTCTTGTATTACTTTTCAATAAGACAAGCCATATCTGTTTAACAGGACAGTATTCTTTGGGAGCATCACGCATACACTAAACTTCCACTTAATCTATATGTTTATTAGGTATCTTTTTATATTACAATTATGTTGTCATATTTCAAGCTGATAAGTAGGCCATATTCAGTTTCAAGCAGTTTGAAGTAAAAGGCTGCTTAATCTTATGATTGATGGCATAATTCTTTCATTCATAAAAATTATATGACCACCAACTGCTTCTTATCAGATAGAATATTGCTCTGAAATGACTTAATTACGGTCAATCTGACAAGGTCAAATTCATAAAACTGTTCGGAACTGTACACCAGCGAACAGTCCTGCATACTATTCTATAGTCTAGCCTATTTAGTGTCACCCCATTTGAGAAAATCATAATCAAGTATGCAAAAAACAACAAAATATTATTTTACATGAACTCTGTTTTCAGACATGCTCCAATTTATTATTTACCAAATGATGTGCGTACATATACCTGGTAAGGGCTGAGAGGGCTGTTTACAGTGGCTCGGCCAGGTCTCCATCGTTCTCCCTGATCTCCGCTGCGGCTCCAAAGAGTAACTTCAGAGTTGTGTGATTCACGCAGGTACACATTGAACATACCCACATCTCTCCCTCTCATATAATACCAGAACATCCAGCATTCCTTGCTCTCAAGATCTGGCTCATAAAAACGTGTCATCATGCGACTTTGACTACCACTTGGCCGATCCCACACCTTCGCACTCAGGTAGTAGCCTTAGTGCACGGAATATAAATAAGAACCATTTTGCATTTATAACAAAATTCTTATTTTGGGTCTCTTATATTGTCAAAATTAATACTATTTTTTTTTTATTTATGGGACAATACAAGCGCAAACTTTATGCACCAATTTTCTAATGAACATAAAAAAACATAAAAAATTATTTCATAAACCTAAATTGAAAACTGAAATGATGTAGATAATGTTCAGACCATTACCTGAACAAATTATATATATATTATTAGATGTATAAAAATGACATGTAAAACTGACAAATATGGCCAAAAATATGTGGATACCTTCACCTACGTTGAATTGAATTTGAATTTGAATTTGAATTTGAATTTGAATTTGAATTTGAATTGAATTTGAATTGAATTTAATTGAATTTAATTTAATTTGAATTTACATTATATGTACAAAAGTTTGGGGACACCTGACCATGACACCAGTATGTGGTCCTTCCCCAAACTGTTACAATGATGTTGCAGGCACACAATTGTTTAGGATGTTGTATGCTGTAGCATTACAATATCCCTTCATTGAGGCTAAGAGCCCCAAACATGTTCCAGCATGACAATGCCCCTGTGCACAAAGTGAGCTCCATGAAGACTGGTTTGGTTTGCTAAAGTTGGTGTGGAAGAACTCAAGTGGCATGCACAGAGCTCTGACCTCGACCCCACTGAACACTTTTGGGATGAACTGGAATGCCAACTGCACCCCAGGACTCATCCCATTGCATTAGTGTCAACCTCACTAATACTTTTATGGCTGAATGAGCACAAATCCCAACAGCCACGCTCCAAAATCTAGTGTAACACCTTGCCAGAAAAATGGAGGTTATTATAACAGCAAAAGGGAACTAAATATGAAATGAGTCTTATGGTCAGGTGACCACAAAATCTGTCCATATAGTGTATTTGTGGGTCTTCTCCTCTCTGTTGCCAGAAAGTTAGAAGCACACAATTGTCTGGAATGTCTTTGAATGATTTAACATTAAAACTTCCTATCGCTGGAACTAAATCTGTTCCAGCTCAAACATGTTCCAGCATGACAATGACCCTGTACAAAATGAGAGATCCATAAATACATGGTTTTCTAAGGTTGGATTGAAAGAACCCGAGTGGCTTGCCAAGAGTCTTGAGCTCAACGCTACTGAACACCTTTGGAATGACTTAGAACTTTGACTGGGGCCAGGCCTCCTCAGCTATCATCAGTGACCAAGCTCACTAATGTTCTTATGCCCCAATTTACAAAAGTCCACAAAGCCATGCACCAAAATCTAGTGGAAAGTCTGTCAAGAAGAGTGGAGGCCGTTTAGGCAACAAAAGAGGGACCCACTCCATATTAATGATCATGAGATTGGAATGGGACATTCAACAAGTGTTCACAAACTTTTGGCCATATAGTGTACATCAGGATGATCCCCATGCACATTTAAAGGGGGCTTGGGTGTCTGTTTCCATAAATATTGGCTCTGTTATTACTTTACTTAAAATATGCTAATGTAAATCATTTGACATACACACTAGCAAAAATTGTACTACAAAAATTCTCATATTAAGCAAAATGTATTACTTAATAAGATTAATATTAATGCAAGATTTTGTATTTGCTCTTGGAAGAATAATGCTATTAAAAACATCCTTTGGAAGAATATTTCAAAACGTGGGCTGTGCTAGGCATTTTTTCACTGTGTGGACTATCTTCAAGGCTATGAAAGGCAAGTATATATACATTCAGAAAGAATTAATGGCAGCATAATGAACACTATGTAGTATGCAGAAATAGTGCTGACACACTGACAGTGGTGTACTGACAAGGTATTTAGTATAGCAGTATTCATTTCATGATGTAGCTCAAGTATTTGCAAGTCTGAGAACGTAAGTATCTGCTGTTGTTATTGTTGTTTCGTCAATATTAGAGAAGCAAAATGAGGACCATACCCATGTGACTGTCACAGTTATTGTGACAAATGGAAGAGTGAAACATCTTGGTTGCTTGGCAGTAATGTCCCAGTTGAAATGTGCCATTTCTGTTTAGGTGTTTTACCCTCCAATGCCAATAGATGGGAGTTTGCCCACTAAATCTACCTAGCTGGCTGTGATTCTGTACTGTGTAGGGAACAATAATTTCTGGTCACTTCTGATGTGTGTATTTTTATATTGCTCTCTCTCTCTCTGTCTCTCTTTCTCTCTTGTCATATTGATTCATAACCGGCTCTTGCCAAGTCACAAAGTAGTCTGACTTCTTTCGTGCCTTAAGTTTCAGTATAACATGATGAACATTTGTTTTGACATTTCAACCTGACAGGTAAAACAGTCAAGTAAGTCTTGCTTTTGAACTATGATTGGAGCTGAATTTCTCACCTTGGTCTGTGCCAAGAGTGTGATCCTTGCTTGGGCTACCAGAACCAGCAGCCTGCATTCCTGTGAGTCTGACCCAGGGAAAGTCAGCTGCAGGATCAGGTTCTAAGCCACACAGAGAGCTCTGGAATGTACATTCCCTCTCAGGTGGACATGATCCATTTACACTGCTCCAGATCTGCACTTCATCTAGAGCAATACTGCCATCAGTGCCTCCCAAGGTAGCCTCAAAGATGAACTTCTCACACACACACACGCGCGCACACACACACATGCACGCACGCACGCACGCACGCACGCACGCACACACACACACACACACACACACACACACACACACACACACACACACAATGTCAAGCTATAATTTACTGTATATTCTGTCTGTGATTACATATGTTGATTATATATATTAAGACTCAAATAGAGTACCTGTACGGGACTGTCAATGATGGAAAAGCTAAGGTCTGCAAAGCGCCATTTGTTACCCTGTGTACCAGTCCTAGTCCACATGACTGTCTCTGTCCCATTATTGTTCTTTGAAATAAATCTGAGAGAGCCTGAGAATCCCACATGACACCTTTTACAAACCATTACAATAATAAATATGTTTCCAAGCTATAAGTTTGCAGATTTAGAGCTATTTTTACTGTTAAAATAATTCTGACTTGTTCTAACATGGTAAGAATTGCTATCATTATTCATCCACCAGCTCTTGTAAAAAACTAAAGGATGTGTTGATTCATCACTCATGTCATATAGTCATCACTCACCAATGCTGGCACCATAGATATGATACCAGAAGCTGACACATTTGGCTTGCTGGGGAAAACTGTTTAGCCTTGCTGTCTGTGATGGATTAGAGTTCTTTTTTGTTGCAACAAACATATAATAACCTGAAAAAAATGCATTTTATGGCCTGTACATTAAAAAAATAAATAAATAGATAAATTGAATTTATGAAATATTTGGCCAAAATATAATTGGTTGTTTTACCAGAACCAGTTGTCTGGTCATGTCCTGGTCCCTGATTGTCATATGAGGGTTTTTGACCCTTGGTCCGCTCCCAGGTCAGACTGGCAGAGTGGTCCATGTACCAGCCACACGTGTTTCTCTCAAAGTTACAACTAAGCTGCTCTGAGTCTGCAGGAATATCCCCTTCTGCACAGCCCATCAATGTAATATCGTCCATCATTATATCTTGATTTCCAATATAAGTTGGATCAACAGAAAATAACAGCTGTACACAAACACATGTAAATGAGAATAAGAGAAAAAGACACTGAGAATGTTGATGTCTAGATGTATGTAGCAAAGATAACTCAAATAAATTGAAGAAAATGTAAGCTATAAAGCAAGAATCAACAAGCAGAAATCAAGAGATCAAGAAATGATTAATACTTGATACCTTGGATCCTTTAGGACGATTTCCAATTCTCAAAGTTGTATACACCCAACCATTAGTCTGGCCCTGCTTAATCTCCCATAGTACCACAGATGATCCATTAGCATCCAGAGTAAGGACAAAATTAGAGGATATACCAACAGGATCATGAAGATGATACCAAAAGCTACAAAACGGGAGACATTATCATTTTTATTACCCAGAATATCAGGGTAAAAAATTAAAGCTTCAGTTAAGGTGAACTTGTGAGAAACTATTGGTTTTTTTTAATGCTGGGGGATTATCAGGCCAATGACATGCACCTTATCTGGCACCCAAGTGCTGTGTGCAGCGGGAAGGAAAACTCCAAAACTGCCTTTGAGAAAATCCCTTGGTTCTTACCCTCTACATGCATGACCTGACCTATAAGTGATAGTAACACATATGCAGCTTCAGAACCTATTTAGTTTCCATATAAGCATTAATTAATGGTTAATCATAAATCTGTACCCCATGGTGTTCCAGTGGTATGGTCCACACCCGGGATGCTGCTGATATTTGCCTTCTCAAGCCTCCACTGAAATTCATCCTTACTTATATCTTTCCATCCACAAGCATCTTTCTCAAAATCACAAGACCCTGGAGATACAGTGGTACACCTTTTTATAAATGCTATAAATAGTATATTCTATCATCATTTTAGCATACAGAATGTGAAGAATATGATGAAAAAAATATTATAGGAAGTAATAATACAGATAATAGAAAATACTGCAGCACATACCATAGAGCTTTTGCTCAGTTCCATCAGTATAACTGGCACTAAGATCACATACTTTCTTGTAAGACACTTGGTTCTGTAAAACACCCTGGAACTGTCCAGTAGAGGAGGATGCAAGAGCTTGGGCAACAGCATAACAAAAAACATACATTCCTATGACAAAGTGCACTTAATATACACTTTATATAATAAAAGTTTCTAACTTAATTTGGCAGCTTATGTTTAACATATGCGGTGCAACACAGGCAGCCGATTTTATGAAACTTAAGTTATAAACAAGTTAAATTGATTGTCTGGGCTGCTTATTCAGATGCTAAATATTATTTGCATGCTTTTGATGTTGACAGATTTTTCTTGAGTAAAGCTTTATACACCACCACCTCAAAAAGTAAGCATTTCTTTTTAAATAAAAAAAAATTTGGGGAATGAAAAGTGAGGACTCATAAAGCAGATTGTACTCATTTTTTTTCTTCGCAGTTTAACATAAACACAGGATACAATGTAAAAAAAAAATTAAAAGACAGACTAAAATGTAATATGGGTGAAAAGATGGCAAGTGTTCAAATAAACATCTAATAGTGGTGTGTCTTCGGTATTTTGCAAATCAAGAAACAGAACTTGATCCAGCATATCGTATTATTTTTCACTGTAAACCAGAAGTTCAGTAGCAAAAAGCATCAAATCTGGTGCAGGGGGTTAGAAAAATGCTGTATCTAACTTTTGACAGTGGCATCAAGCAACTGGACAGGCCACAAAATTACTTAATATGAGTATTTAAAATTTTATAAAATCTAAATATAAAAATATAAAAATAAATTATATTTATATATTTATACATATATTTATATTTATAAATATATAAATATTTTTGAGTGTAGCGATATTCCAAAACACAACAGTGACATCCTAGGCCATTAAAATTTTAACCTGAAATTTAAAATATTTTGTCAAAATATCTGTATTTTAAATTCTTTCCATATGGTTATTTCATATATAATGGACCCGAACCGGCCTCTGACGTCTCACAGGCAGCCACGAGGGAAAGAAAAGATAAGGCATATTTTGTCCAAAGCTTTCGTGTATAACACATGAATGAAGAAAAAGTTGGAAATGGCTTTTAAAGGGATCACTTACAGTGAATTTGCAGAGGTGCTTTCAAAACAAAGTCAGCACATTGGATTCTGGGAAGGGCGAGCTGGTCTCTTTAATATAATTACAATATTCGCCTGTTGTCAGTTCTTTTCATTCATATAACATCAAATTAGTCTAAACAGTATTTTTAATTGCTGCATGCTTTTATGCAACATTGTATTGCAATTAACATGAAAAAAAAATCTCCCTTATCAATAATTTTCTTTACCTAAAGGCAAATGCTTGATTTAAGGCCTTTAAACTTTTTTAAACCTTTAAAACTTATGAAGCTCTATTGTCTGGAGTCCAGCTGCAGCCTAGTAGCCTGAGTGTAGTGTTGGATAAAGCCTCAGTTTGGGCAGAAGCAAACTGAGGCAGTGTAAACAAAGTTGCAGTTTGAACAAAGTAGAATGGATAAGGGAGGAGAATTATTGCATGATATTCAACATTTCTATTAAAGTTCCAGTGAGAGTATCTCCCAACTAAAAGAAAGGCCTTCATCCATCCAATGTGAGTTATTACATTATTGGTCAACTGGATTGATGATGTACAGTATACTACTAATAAGCTACACAAAATGCCAAAATACAGTATGTAGACACCCCTTCTATTAAGAGTTTAGCTTTTTCTGTTATCCTCATTGCTAACATGTACCTAAAATGACATGCATTTAAGACTCCATAAACAAACTGCAGCCCTGTTCAGCCCCCCTTCTCTGCCCTTTCTACACATCATCAGTGCAGATCAGGTCAGAGGAGAGCTGAAGAGACTTTGCCCCAGGAAAGTAGCTGGCCCAGACAGTGTCCTGCTGAAGTCACGAAGCTGGGGGAACTCTTTCAGAACATCTTTAACCTGAGTCTGCACCTGAGGAGGGTCCCCACTCTGTGGAAGACATCATGTTTCATCCCTATTCAATGACTTTAGGCAGGATTCATTAACATCACATCACATATAAAACCCCCTTGAGCAGCTGCTCTTTCATCTCCTCAGACCCCAAGACTAGACTCCTTCAGTCTGCCTACCACAAAAAGGTTGGTGTAGAAGATGTCATCCTCTACCTCCTCCACCAGAACAACTCAAGGGAAGTGCTGCTGTAAGAATAATGTCGTTTGATTTCTCCGGTGCCTTCAACACCACAAAGCCTCTCTTACTGAGAGAAAAGCTTTGACAGGATGCAAGTGGACCCATGTGACCCTCATCACAGATTACCTCACTGGCAGACCACAATATGTCAGGCTGAGGAACATTACAGATTGTATTTAGCAGTACAGGAGCACCACAAGGAATTTACTGTCACCTGTCCTTTTACTGTCCCACCCTAAATTCATTGGACTTCAGGTACAAATCAGTGATTTGTCATATGCAGAAGTTCTCGGATGACATTGCCAATGTGGGGTGTATCGGGGTGGAAGGGGGGGGGGAGTGCAGGGGCCTGGTGGAAGACCATGTTGCATGGCTGGTGCAATTGAATACATCCAAAACCATGTAGATGGTGGTGGACAATCATAGGTTCAAAGAGGCTCCATTGAGGAGGTTCATGTGGAGGTGATCAGAACCTATATGTACATTGGGCTGCAGCTGGATGATAAACTGGACTGGTCAGAGAACACAGGAAAGAGCAGAACTGGCTATATTTTCTAAGGAGGCTGGGGTCCTTTAACATCTGAAGGAAACTGCTGCAGGATGTTTACCACTCTGTGGTTGGCAGTGTTTCTTTCTATGCTGTGGTATACTGGGGCGGCAGAATTAAAGCAAGAGACACTAAGCAGCTGGACAAGCTGGTCAGTCAATCTGTCTCTGTGGTCAGCATGGATATGGACTCTCTGGTGACAGTGGCAAATAGAAGGAGCCTGTGAAAAGTGCTGTCTATCATGGACAATGACAGTCACCCTTGGTACAACACCATAATGAAGCAGAGGAGTATGTTCAGTGGCAGGTTGCTGTTACAGATCTGCTCAACAGATTGCCTTTAGTATATTGCTCATGTATAGTGCAATTACTTTATATGGGCTAATTTTTATTAGGTGTATTGCAAAATTTTTATTATGCTTGTGTTGTATTAAGCTCCAAAAATTTTTTTAGGATCAAAAAGTATCTATCTATCTATCTATCTATCTATCTATCTATCTATCTATCTATCTATCTATCTATCTATCTATCTATCT
>JAQQZR010000001.1:16734819-16750419 GCA_030068235.1 Notoglanidium macrostoma | reverse complement strand
AACAAGTCTTATTTCAGCTCTCCTAACAACCTGGGGGCATGAATATCATTGTACAGTACTTAGTTGTTTATGTGTTTGTTTGTGCGCATGCATGCTGACACAAAGTGATCTTATGATATGATTATATTTCACCAAAATGGGATGGAAATATTTTATTTCTTTTTTCAGACTATGTTCCTACAAAGATCATGTTGGCTAAGCAGCTGGTTTAACAAACATGATGTTAAAACCAGTCTGTATAAAGGGATGTCTAAATCCTTGCTAGCTAAGAGGGTTGTTACGTTTCAGTCGCATCATTGAAAAGCTACATCCCATATCAAAATGCACATAGGTATAGATTGTAACTCTATGGTTAGATCGGTTAGATTGTAATCAGATATTGCTGTCACTATGTCAGTGATTCTCATACTCTACAGTCAGAATGGAAAGAATAATCCTAAAACTTCCTTTATAATGATAAAGTTGATATGCATTACAAAATATTCAGCAAGAATGAATGTTTCATGATCACCAAATTACAAATTTTTGAGAAAAAAAAACCATTTTTAATTTCTGGCTTATTGCAACTTAAGCCATTTAGTTTGGATAAGATCGGGCGCTTTGTGAAAGAACTTTGAGCCTACTTATTTTGGAGGTTCCTGCTATAGAAAATAGTAAGGAAAGACATACATGTACATAAATTGCATAAATAAATCACTCATAAATGTACCCACATGCTCTCTCTCTCACACACACACACAAACACAGTTTAGGGTATGACAGGATGGATGATTGTGGCTTTCAGTCATCCAGGCTCCAGAAAACACAGAGTCTTCATTGCAAACTATTGCAAACTACAGATTTTCAGACTTTTGGTAATTTTTCATGTCTAGAAATGGGTAGGCCATAAGTATCAATATCTTGCTTTAAAACTTGGTCTCCCCACAAATTGCATTTAAATGCAGCAGTGAAATGTTTCCATGTTAAAGGGGATGAGCATGAATTTTTTTCTTATTGTTTTGAAATAAGATATGTCGCTGTGACTTGAATTCAGCCAACAAGTGAGATATACACACTCATTGGGAGCATCAGAGAAAGTCAAAGAAAAGTACTTTCACATGCTCTAAAAAGAGAAAGTAGACAGCATAAACAGCTTTTATTCAAGAATGGACAGACTCTTACATGTTCATTCTCCCCACAGGCGGTTCAAAACTAGTATGTCTCATATGTTCCGAGACTGTGACGACTATCATTATTGTTTATTATAAAATAGATTGACACTATCAAAGGGGAAATGCCATATATTTTTCAATAATGTAATATTTTTTCCCTAAGATGTCCCCCCTCCCCCCATTTTTTTTAAATGACTTGGTTCTTTTTTTCCTCTTGTCATTTTAACATAGGTTTTGTTTAAACTTTAATTTATACTTAAATATGCAAATTTTTATATATTTAATATAAACTTAAATATTAGCTGTGGTTGGCTAATATCCAACTTGATTATCCACACCCACAGATTTTGTTAACCGATCAGATCAAAGATATTTACATATTTAAATTTAAAGCGACACCCCTAAAATCTGTTTTTATAACATGCTAAAATGGCATGGGGAGAAAGAACCAGGGTGTTTTTTCAATAAAAAACTCACAAAATATATAAAAGCATCTCAGGGAATAATAATTGAAAAGTGTATGGCATGCCCCTTAAAATATAGAAATGTGCAATACATTACTACTAACTTTAGTAAATTTATATTGAGTTTCACTATTGTAACAGATCAGATGATCAGAGAAAAGATTAATGATCATTGGACAGCAGTCTTTAAAGATGTCATTTTATGTTCTGCCAAGACACACAGCTTCATTGGGAGTCAGTGAGTGAATGGGTGGGTTTGTTTGGCATAGAAAAAGACACAGCAATTTTTATTTGTGCAGTGCGCTCTTTGTTTGTCACACTTGGACACATGACTTCTCTGTATGTACTACTAAGAAAATTTTTTTTAAATTATTATTTTTGTTAGATAACGGTAAAGTTGTTTATCCATTATTGGAGTGGGTTAATAAATGTGAAATATCATGTGTAAGCAAGAGGTTTGGCAGGTAGCATTGCTGAAATTTCCTCTGAGCTAACTGTATCCAGTGTATGCTTAAGTATATTTTGTCAATATTCCATCTAAACAACTTTCCTAATTGTCAATGGTGGAACTTAATTCTGGACAGAAAAATGCCGAAGTAGATAATAAAACATGACGGTGAACTGTAGAATGTTAAAAGAAATAAGGTTAATAAATAAGCAAACCATTTTTAGCAAGTTTAATATGATAAATAGGATTTTACAGCACATACTGACCTCTATTCACTCTTAATCCAAATCTACCAAGGCATTAATGAGGTATACACAAATGCATAGAAATTATCATAAGTTTATGCATAGAGTAATTATATTCTCTAGGCCTGACAAGATCAGTGTAAAGAACAGTGCGTCACGTTGTGTCAAAAATGTTACAACTTGAGATGAATTATAAATTTCGGATGACTGTAAAAACAATGAAATAAACCAGAGTGCTCTATTGAAGTTTATGTTATTACATCAAAAGGAAATAGGGGCACACGCTAAAGTGGGAAAACAATCATATTTAATTTGCCATACCTATAACTTTTTTTTTTTTTTTTTACATAAACAAAGGCTACAAACATAGCTGTGTGTTAACATACTGCCATAGGCTAATGATCATATGTTAAGTTTGGGTTAAGATCACCTTTATTAGAGCTTGAGAATGGCCTGTTATAATTTGAGAATAAAAATACGACCATATTAAGGCAAAGAAAGAATAAACAACTTTTGTCATCTGTGTCAGCGGAGTAAAGTTTATATCACTGGGACAATATTGAAAGTGTGCAAATACTTCAGTCATTATCATAAATCAATATTAGTGCAAAATCTTCTAATAAAATGAGAGGAATTCCAGGGCAAAATTCAGAGCTACTGTACCAGTCCTTGTTTATGCTTTTTTTCCCCAACATTGTAAAATAAATATACAGAAAAATACAGTAATGGTTAAAACATTTACAACAGTATCACAGACAGTTGGTTAAAAAAAGCGCAATATTATGATGCATGCATACAGAACTTGCACCATATTTATTGAAATGATAAAAAAAAAAAAAATGCAATTTCAGAACAGTTAACTTCTATTTGATCCACCTCAGAAAGCACGAGGGGCTGAGAATGACTGAATGAAAGACTAAAGGTGAAAGAATGAAAGATATATAAGTGATTAGTGGAGAGAGAAAGCAAAGTGCATGCTGTAATGCCAATAACTGTACTGTGCAAAAAGTCCCATCAGAATCCTTTGAGCCACTTTTTAGATTCAAGCTAGCATGATTAGCCTACCAGTAAAAAGTGCTGGTTAGAATGTCAGGCTTTTACATATGTGGGCAAGTTTTATAAAATCCAAAGCTACACCAGCAATATTTTCAGTATTTTACATGAACTATTTAATGGAGTTATCTGAATTCTTGATATAACTATTCCAACTTTTTTTAAAAAACAATTTTTCTTTAAATGCTGGAAATGTTGAGGTGTGGCACTGTTTAATAAATAAATAAATAAATATGTTTCCACACTAAGTCATAATGTATTGATTTGTTAACAAATTTGGAAAATTATTTTGTCTTTTCTTTAATTGTAAGAAATGGGTCTCAACAATTTGATGATTAGATCATTGAGAAGCCATTGTGGATTGTGGAAAAATAAATACAAATATCCAGGAAAAAGAGCTTTGTCAAAATATAGTTAGAGAAAAAGGTTTCTCAAAGGTAAGACTTAAGGCGGACTGCAGAAGCAAAAGCTAATCTAATGGCTGAAATGGAAATGCCAGGTAGATACAACTGAAAAGATTGGTTGCTCTTGCCAAACACTGTTCTTAGCAATATTTAATGTTAAACGTTTCTGAAAAGAAAATTAAACAGATTGGCATGTAAAATTTTGAGATTAATTAGCTGTAATAAATGCATTAAAAAAAACACCATTACATTTGAAAAATTATTACATAATCTTCATTTGCAACTATATTCTAAGCATATACAGTAGTTTTACATTGTGCATGCACTTGGTGAGATTTTTGAACAGTACAAGTATTGGCATTACACCTACGTTTCACATAGCAGCATCAGAACACTGCAAGTCCACATCAGTCAGTGATGAATGTACACATCTCTGCTCCATTTTCCAGCTTCATCATGTCTGTCGCTGTCCCTTTCCTTCTTCCGGTCTCTGTCTCGCTCCCGGCCATGGTAGTGGTATTGGTGTTCAAGGCTGTAGTGCTGTTCATATTCGGATGATTCATAATGGTGTAAAGGCAGTGACCGTTCATGAAGGGAGCGCAGCATCTGTTCATTAGAGGGGCGTAGCTGTCTCTGATGACTTTGCTGCCTGTTGCGCCGATTGTGCTTCAGCTTATAGTCCTGTCCATAGTCATTGTAAATGTCCGTGGTCTTGCGATGGTGGTGGTGGTGATGGTGGTGGTGGTGGTTTTGGTCTTTATGGATTGTAATCTGGGTTGGGTGTGCCTCAGTTTGGTCCAATCCTTCTTCGTCTACCAGCAGACTATGGCTCTGAGGCTCAGAGTTCTTTCTGGCCACATTATCCATGTCCATGTTTTGTAAGTGGGCAGAGTGATGGTTGTGCTGTTCATTGTGGTCTGTGCTGGCGCGGCGGTGATGGTGGTGGTGACGGTGGTGGTGGTGGCTATGTTGGGGTCTCTTTGGCTCGCTCTTCAGGAGCCGCTCCTCCTCAGCTGCCTTTTCCACCCTCACTTCATCATTTTCACCTTCCTTCTGCTCCTCATTCTGGGGATGCTCCAGTTGGTTCTCCAGAGATCCCTTCCTCTTTGTAGCCAACGTCCTCTTGCTTTTTGATTCATCCTAATGTCAGGGATTAGAATAATGAAGGTAAATGAATACTTGACCATTGGCCCCTTCAAAACATTTTATCTACTGTTCTATCTAGAATTATTCAAGATCGTTTTTATCAAAATTAGCTTGGAAAAAATATAAACAACTATCTGTCCAAGCAAGATATTGACCTTCTTAACTAACACATATTCCTTTTTTTTATCTCATATTATTTCTTTAACAATTGCAGCTTTCCTAAAACATGCAAGAGTCTCTTCATTATATGTATGCTTATTGCTGAGGACTCAAATGATATGATTCTGACATGATGTTCAAAGGTAGATAAATATCATTGTACATAAATTGGTTGATAGGCTAGCTGATGACATTTTTAAATTGGATGTCCAGGTATAATGCATATTTTAACGTCTTCTTTGAGTATCAATTTAGATGTCACCCCATGTGGTTTATGAAGAATGTAATTGTAATTAATTTATTGCAAAATGTAGCAGGTTACAGAAAAGTAATCAGATCATTTTTAAATAGATGCTTCTAAGATGCTTTAAGACACTTCTTATTAAAGAGAGTCCTTTTCTTGAAAGCAGACAGGAGGTGGCTATAGGCATACCCATTCCTCCATTTTCTTATATTTATTTTGTCAGCATTATGCAAACAAATAAAAAAATATATTCTGCGTGGTTCACTTGTAATAATGTCCTTAATATTGGGAAAGAGGAAACTCTATGTGGCACTATTCAAACTAAGTTAATCTATTGTTGTTTAATGAAACGTCTGACTAAAGACTAAGACTTCCTAAGACTAAGACTTCTTCCTAAGACACCAACTTTTATACTCTCTCTTATAATCTATTTAAATCCATCATATGCCATATCACTCACCAGAGTTTCTTCTACCTCATATCTGTCTTCTTTAAATAGTTTTAGTTGATGGAAAGAAAAAGAGTTTTAAATGACAGCACACATGATGGTAAAAGTGTTCTTTTCAACAACTGTACTTAACAAAAAATGGAATAGAAAATTGAATGGACCCTCCACTGCCACTTTGCATGCATGTCTACCTTAGCAGGTGTGGGGCTGCTGGGGAGTGTGCTCTCTGTGGGCTCCAGTGCAGGCTTGGCTGTCTCCATCTCTGGGGGGTGAGTGGCTCTCCAGTAAGACTCCAGGTATTCGGCTATGTGCTCACAGGCATCTGATAGCTGGTTCTCATCTAAGATGACATCAAAGATCTCCTAAAGCATGAAGAAACAATGTGAAATGTGAGGGTGAGAATTAAATTTATAGGAGTTCAATTTCTATCCATAGCATCTGTACCATTGGTTACTTGTACTAAAAAAATCGGAAAACCCATTGAAACATAATATAATATTATAATGTAACCCTAATGGCAGTTTCTGAACTGCACCAGTAAATATTTAAAATACATAATTATATAATGCAAAGTTAAGATTTATACCATAATTCATTTATAGCATAATAAGCACCATAATGGGGCAATTAGAGGAGCTGTGGCAATAAGAGGAGTGTCATTGGCAGACATTTGTGAAGCAGCAGCATGGAGATTGTTATCCACATTTACCAGATTTTACAGACTAAATGTTGTGTCTTTACACCCCATGATTCTCAATCGCTCACACCCTCAATCAGGAACAGTATCTGACCCTGATGAATTCTTATCCTCAGTAAAACACAGCAAAGGAACACTATATGGCCAAAAGTATGGGGACACCTGATCATCACACTCATGTCAGCCTTCCCCAAATTGTTGTTACAAAGTAGGAAGAATATAAGAATATAAGAATATAAGAAGTTAAATGTAGTTAAATGGGCAAATCCCCAAAGCCACATTCCAAAATAGATGTGATTGGTCAGATGTCCACATAATTTTGGCCACATAGTGTATTTAGAGTGATGCTCATGCTCAATAGAACACAGTAACTGTTAAATTGAATGAGTTTTATCCTAGCCCTGCAATATATTGGTGACCTGCCAAGGGTGTACCACACCTCACACGAAGTCAGCTGGGATTGGCTCCAGCTACCCCGCAACCCTTACCATAGATAGGTGGTATAGATAATGGATGGATGGATGGAGTCTCATCCACAACCATAACCAGTAAAAGAACTTCAGTCTTTTTAACTTTCAATAGAAGGCAGTATCAGTACCTTGAGCAATTCTTATCATCAATAGTGTACAGAACTAATAGATCTTTATTATCAGCAATAGAGTACAATATCCAAACTCCAGTGATTCTTATTCTGAAATACGATGCTGTAATTGAAGTAGAAAAATACTTTTGTATATATCACCTCTAATACAAGACCAGGGGTCTGGTCCTACAATAAATTGAGTATAAGTTCAAACTTACATTGGGACACTGGGCAAGTTTATCTGCAGCCACCATCTGAACATTGAGGTGTTTCGTCTGAGACTTTCCCCTGGTCTTTATCAACCTGGTGAGAACCTGACAAAAAAAAATTAATAAACAGGAAATGAGTAGGAGAAAATGGAGCTATTTTGCCTCATATCATCGGATCTATAAAAGTTTTCAGTTAGTGTAGTCTATAGAACCCTGGTAGCTGACTTCACACAGCAAGACAGAATCAAAGCATTGCCATGTTGGCAGGAAAGCGAGAGTATTTTTAGGCAAACTTTACAGATTGTCCTGATTGATGTCAGCATGGTGGATAGCTGTTGTGCGCCAGGATGCCAGAACAAGAAGGAACAAGTAAAAGGGAGAGCATTTTACCAGATTTTTTCATTTTTCCAAATGATCCTGAAAGATGACATAAATGGATTACTGTCATAAAACATGCTAGAAGTGAAATGAAAAAAGTTGATCAATGGGACCCCACAAGCAACGGATTACGCTTGTGAGGTGACCGTATTAGGTACAGATTACAATGCTAGGGTTAGTAGCTAATTCTTGGTGAATCAAAGATATAGACTAGCTAATGCAACATACATGACACACTGATCACATTACACTGTCCATTGCTTATACTACCGTTAAATTAATTGACACTTACCCTTCCAGTGACAACAAAGCAATTTTTAGCAGGGAGACTCCAAAGCTGAACATTTGCCACAAATCCAGCTTGAGTCCATTTGTACCCCTCTAGGCTTTTGTAGGCTTTCAAAGACTCTCCAGACCAAGTAATTATAGATGTCTGGATACTGCAGGTCTGGAACTCTTGCTGTTTCAACACTCTCGAAAAGCACCCTTAAATGGGTCAGTAATGTCTGATCTGTCAAGTTTTTCATTATAAAGGTCAGTGTCTTTGGAATTAAAGTGTGCAGGGATCTCTGACGGCTTAAAATCTACACCAGCACCATTCATTTTTGCATACGCTTTTCCTGCCATCATGGCAGAGTAAACAAAACAAGTCATGTGACAACCAGAGCTCTATTACAGTAGCTTTGTGGCTGAAGTAACTGTAGATGTTGTTCTATTTCACCCTTCAGAAGCACCAGAGGCAGTAAAGTGAAGCCAGAAAGTGACATATGGCAAAGTACTTTGCAATTAAAAAAATACT
Organism: Notoglanidium macrostoma; assembly: GCA_030068235.1. Lineage (NCBI taxonomy): Eukaryota > Metazoa > Chordata > Actinopteri > Siluriformes > Auchenoglanididae > Notoglanidium > Notoglanidium macrostoma. The sequence goes on along the minus strand of JAQQZR010000001.1, from coordinate 16,741,991 downwards.
GTCATAAACACATTGGGACACATGGACACTATATGGATTTATCTACTTAGCCACTTTGGGACCAATAGGTAATGTCTTCCAAAGCTGTCAATAGCCTCCACACATCTATTCTGCACTGGTGAGTGTATTTTGACATATTATGAGCTGTTTCCTACATGATGCTAGTCTTGAATTGGCTTGTGCTTTCACTACTGTGCTGTCAAACTCTTTTATTCAATTAATTTGCAATAGTTGGGCTGGAACTGAGTTTCCTTCCATTCACCTCACCATTATTCACTCAAAGTATTTCACATCTCCCACTGTCTAAATCACCAGCATACCTATGACTAAACACTGATAACATTAATTATTTTTCCCCCTCACTATACCATGCATTGTTCAGTGTTCACTGGGCCTGCTTGATTCCGCTAACATGCACTGGGCTGGAGCCTGGTTTCCCTCTCCCCACTGGGTCAGATTTCCTCGGTGCATTCCTTTAAGTATTCCACATCCCCCACTCTCTGGTGAGAGAAATCCACACAGCCATGCTAGCACTTTTCATAATTTGGCCCGGAATATTGAAATCTTAGGCTGTATGTATGGCTCAGACTGAGATGTGTCCTGGTCTCAGCAAGAGGCACAAGCTTTAGTGTTCTGAAGTGGCAGGATTTTCTAAAGTAAGTGGTGCCCCACTGGTGAGAGATAGTCACTAAGGATGCTTTACTTGGCAAACTAAGAGTTGGCATAAGGTCATCATCACCTGTGCCTGTGGGTTTGGCCCCTCAAACTGAATGATTGGATCTAGAGCATTGCATGATTTGCAGAATACTAGCTTTCCTTCAGGGACTGCTAAAGAGCAGGAAGGCCATGGATTGGCATTCACAAAAGCTCAGCATGTGAGCTCTTCCTTGTACATTTCCTTATGACACTATGCAAAATGGATCTGAGTTTCTGGATCTGAAAACTGCCTTTCTGTTAGTGATCACTTCAGCAGAAAGAGTGGGAAAACTACTTGCTCTGGCAATAAGCTCTTGTTGTGTTGTTGGCCAGATTTCCAGATTTGACTGTGAGGTAACCTTTTAGTGAATTTAGTATTTCTGCCCAAGGTCATCATATATTTAAAATCAATTCACTGACCTTGCATCATTCAATTTGGGTGAGCACATTTGGTTGTGCACATACAGCACTTCTTAGACCAAATCACAGATCCTCAGACCAACTGTTCATGTGTTCCAGAGGAAAGACACATGGGGTCCTTATCTTAAAAGAGACTGGCACAATGGCTGAAGAATGTAATCACCAAGGCCTATAAATGGGCTGGATAGCCCCTACTATAACATGCCACTCCACCTGGGTATCACCATGGAATTTGTTCAGGTTTTGCAAGGTTAATATAATCCCTTCCAGAGGTATAAGTGTGGTAGACATCTCAAAACACCTTTCCAGTTATTCGTAAGATGTGCCAGATCATCAGAACATTGTGACATATATTATCTAGGTCATTCTTACTGCCCCAGAGGTTAGAAGTTGTGAAATAGAACAATAATTAAATACGAAACTGTGGTTCTATGAACCCTGGATAAATGCAAGGGTTCCTTTTCATTCAGAACCAGCAGCAACCTGGTGAGTACCCATGTAGAATGTCCCAGGAAAAGAAAGTTGCATGACAGGTGTATTTTATTACAAATACAGTGTGATACATTACTTTGTGACTTTGTTGAAGGTCTAACCACAGTTACAAACCTACAGTAACTAAAATTACTCTTTGAACTTCAACCTTGGGAGAGGAGATCTTGACATAGACAAGAATTGGGGCCAGGGAGGTCTTGCTGAGTTGGAGCGGGTGGTTTATTGTGTCTGCATCCAGAACCACCAGCTGCAGACTACGGGCAAGCTCAAAGATCCTCTCAATCTCCCCTTGGATCTGAGCTGCAGGCACACATAGAGATGCTTTATATTAAACAAGCATACCCTAGATAAAGAGTGTTCATGGAAAGTTTTAAACACCCCTCCTAGTCAGACCATGAAAATGAGCAAGATGAGTTCCCTTAAAACAATAGCCTTAAAGTTATCTTAACTGTCACAGACTCTATTCAAAGAAAACAAAAATCAATAGTTTATCCATTACCAGACTGTATATTCTATTTTTATAAATTTTTATCTAACTCCTCATAATTACTCATTGCTCATTACTACAATTACTCAAGACAACCCACAGCATGATTACTATATGATATGAATAAAAAAAAAAGAAAAAAAAAAAAGAAAGAAAAACCTGCCATACTATTGTGTAAAATTCATGCAGGGAAAAAAACATTCAGCCACAATATACATAATACAAGACTGTTTATGTAAAAAATTTATCATGCATTTTATATTTTGCAGAATGTTTCCAAACTTATTGTGAATATACCACAGATTCTCCAGAATACAAAAGAACATGAAAAGCCATGATATATATTATATTTTAGTAAATCTATCAAAAATGTATCTTATTCATTTTTATTGTGTAAAAAATGTCAGCCACAGCCTACACTACAATTCACCAATTCAACAAGCTACATAAATATAATGGTTTTCTACCATTTTTTGGATTACTACAAGCGATCATGTTAAAACCAAAAAGGAATAGGTTTAAGAGCATTACATACCAGCGGCATCTGAGGCAAAACATGGAGAGAACCAGTTTAGATTCCCCTATATAATGTTGCTATTTCACATGTGTCCATGCTTCACAGTAAAATAAATATGTGCTTTCTACTGTTTAGTAAACAAATGATTCCATGTAATCTGTAAACCTCTGTAGTTGCATGTAAATATGAGCTAGTACTATTACAAGAGAATTACTGAAATTACTGAAAAATAATAAATATGAAATGACTGTGTTTCTTTGACAGTCTTTCTTAATACTCTAGTAACTTGTTTAGTCAGTGCACTGGACATAGGTTGGTATCTTACCAAGGCTAGAGCGTGTGTTGGAGCGATCCATTATAGCATGTTTGCTGGGATTGTTTAGGATTGACCGCTTAGCAAGAGCAATGTCTGCTGTCACACGAGTGATGGTTATTCTATCAAATGAAAAAAGAGAGATTTTCCAAAATATAGATTTAATATCCTACAAGATAACTTTTCAAAAAAAAAAAAAAAAAGCTGCATTATATAAACAGATGACAATAGAATAACTAAAAACCTGATAAAACTTTATTGACACTAAGACAATAAAAGTACAAACTAATTACAATAATTATTCTGCCAACATGAAGTAACTACATACCTGCCTTCAAATCTGTGTTTTAAAAAATCAAAGAGGGCCTTCTGCATCATATCTGTAACCTGCAAAAGACACAGCAGACATATGTTTTAGTTTTTCGTTAATCACCACATAATCTGTTCATGTTAAATCCTGATGAAATAGACTGTAAAATGCAGGTTGTACAGCAGAGGGTGCAGTAACCACTGTTTATAAAAAAGCCCTCATGCACCATACACCAAACTGCATATATTATGACATGCTTGGGTTTGAAGATATAGTGATTTCAGCCGATATTTTCAATAGGAGTGAGTCAAGGTGAGAAGATTTAAGGGTCTTCATCACTTCAGAAAGCATGAATACAGTTTTGAAATGGTGAACAACTCCTTCTAAACATCTTATAATAACCTGAATGCCTAATAACATGATCACCCATGAATGTCATAAAAAATTGGCTGAAAAGGTAGAAGAGATTCAGTCACCTCGTAACCCTTGAGTGACGGCCCCATCAGCACGACAGGACGCATGGAAGGCACAACATCATACGCTGCCAGCTGTTCCCCCTACCAAAGTCATTAGAAATGTGTATTTTATGATTTAAGCTATAAATTAAGTTATTTAGCATGACAGTTCAGACAGGCAGAGTGAAGCTAATGGTTGATACAAGGGAGGCACGTCAATAACAACACAACAGTTTGAGGAAATCATCTTAGTTAATTCTGAAAATTAGCTTTGTTAATTCTGGAAATTACAGTATTTCACTCTGTAGAACCGGAGGTGCACACTTACTGATTTCTTCTTCACTTGCTGAACTGTGGTGTAAGATTTAGAGAAGATAAACTTAGTGCAATCATGAAAAAATGATAATAGAAACCATTTACTCACTAATTAGAATTAATAATGTGTACAGTTTAATGGAATTAGTCTTGTTAGATATACTACTATAATCTTGTATAATAATGTATGCTCTAACCTAATTAGAATGTTTAATAAATAAAAGTAAATAATTATTAATTAATAAATTAAATAATTATAAATAAAATAATTAATTAATAAATAAAATTAAAAAAAATAAATTTAAGAAAAGGCTAAAACACTGCAGGCATTCAGCAAGCTAACCTTGCCCAATGATTCATTTGAGCTCACCTGTTGGAGAAGGAGTGACTTTCTTCGAATTCATATCATCTTTGGCAGAGCTTGCTGCTTTGCTGAATTGACAACCAGGTAAAATAATCATTTGAAGGAACCTTTATTAAGTCTAAAATTGTTACAGTGCTATACGAAAGGTTTTCAGCAGCTGACCAAATAAACGGTGCTTAACATGTGGATAGGTTGCTTTGTAAAGAATGAATGATATACTTGGCTAGAGCTTTGGCGGCCTTCCTGGCTTGCACCTCTCTCCGAATGAGAATAGTCTCCAGATTGACTGGGCTGGGGATGAAACCCACTTCCTCACCTTCTTTCACCAGCCGCCCAATCCACCAGTCATTATTGAATTTCTGTAAAACAGCAAGACAGACAGCGCAATCGCATAATAGTTTTACCTTGCTAAAATGTAGGTGGCTTACAGGGCAGTGTCTAGTGCTCCCTCACCTCTTTGACATGCAGGAAGTCTTTAGCCTCAAAGGCAACTCCATGTCCTGGGATGGGAACATTGTCATCATCAGCCGGGATGTAGGTGTAGTTTGTGCGTACAGCAAACGCAACAGGTTTAGACTGCAAACAAGAAACAGGCAAGACAATATAAATGCTGTACACTATGTTACACAGTACATAACATCCATGCATCGATCCATCCATTATGGTGTCGATCCAGGTATACCACTTCGCCATAAAGGGTCGCAAGAAAGCTGGAGCCAATCACAGCTGACTTAGGGTGAGAGGAGTGATACAGCCTGGACAGGTTGCTAAATGTATCACAGGGCGTATAGTAACATATAATGTTAAAGCATATACACTGCCTGTCCAAAACAAAAGTCACACACTAATATTTCGTTGGACTGCCTTTAGCTTTGATTACGGCACACATTCGCTGTGGCATCATTTCAATGAGCTTCTGCAATGTCACAACATTTATTTCCATCCAGAGTTGCATTAATTTTTCGCCAAGAACTTGTAGAGATGATGGGACAGTCGGACCGCTGCGCAAATTCTTCTTCAGCACATCCCAAAGATTCTCAATGGGGTTAAGGTCTGGACTCTGTGGTGGCCAATCCATGTGTGAAAATTATGTCTCATGCTCCCTGAACCACTCTTTCACAATTTGAGCCCGATGAATCCTGGCATTGTTATCTTGGAATATGCCCATGCCATCAGGGAAGAAGAAATACACTGATGGAATAACCTGGTCATTCAGTATATTCAGGTAGTCAGCTGACCTCATTCTTTGGGCATATAACGCTGCTGAACCTCGACATGACCAACTGCAGCAACCCCAGATCACAGCACTGCCCCAACTGGCTTTGTACGGTAGGCACTAGGCATGATGGCATGATGACTTCTTGTGCCTTTCTTCTTACCCTGATATGCCCATCACTCTGGAACAGGGGAAATCTGGAGTCATCAGACCACATGACCTTCTTCCATTGCTCCAGAGTCCAATCTTTATGCTCCCTAGCAAATTGAAGCCTTTTTTCCCGATTAGCCTCACTGATCAGTGGTTTTCTTAAGGCTACACAGCTGTTTAGTCCCAATCCCTTGACTTCCCTTCGCATTGCATGTGTGGAAATGCTCTTACTGTCACTGTTGAACATAGCCGTGAGTTCGGCTGTTGATTTTTTACGATTTGATTTCACCAAACGTTTCGGTGATCGCCGATCAATATCATTCAAGATTTTTTTCTGACCACATTTCTTCCACGAAGATGATGGTTCCCCACTATCCTTCCAGTGTTTAATAATGCATTGGATAGTTCTTAACCCAATTTTAGTAGTTTCAGCAATCTCCTTAGATGTTTTCTTTGATTGATGCATGCCAATTGGACCCTTCTGAAACAGATTAACATCTTTTCCACAACCACAGGATGTGTCTTCCAACATGGTTGTTTAAGAAATGAGAAGCTACTCACTGCATCAGTTAGGGTTAAATAACTTGTTGCCAGCTGAAACAATCATCCATGCAGTAATTATCCAATGGGAGGCTCTTACCTATTTGCTTTGTTAAATCCAGGTGGTGACCTTTTTTTGGACAGGCAGTGTAATTTGAGCTGGTATATAGGCTTAATAAATAAAAAAGCTGTAATGGAATGGGTCTGTGATGTAGGTACACCACACAAGCTGTAGGATGGCAGGTGGAGACATTTTTGCCTATTACAGTATACGTTATGTTTGGAGAAAGGAAAACACTGCATTCCAGCATAAGAACCTTATCCCATCTGTGAAACATGGGGGTGGTAGTTTCATGGTTTGGGCCTGTTTTGCTGCATCTGGGACAGGACGGCTTGCCACCATTGATAGAACAATGAATTCTGAATTATATCAGAGAATTCTAAAGGAAAATGTCAGGACAACAGGAAAGTGGGTCATGCAGCAAAACAGCAACCCTAAGCACACAAGTCATTCTACCAAAGAATGGTTAAAGAAGAATAAAATGAATGTTTCGGAATGGACAAATCATGTGAGGAAACACAACAACATGCCAGAGTTGAAGCTGTTATGTACAGAGAAATGAACTAAAAATCCTCCAAGCTGATGTGCAGAACTGATCAACAGTTACCAGAAACTTTTAATTGCAGTTATTGCTGCACAAGGGGGTCTGAAAGCAAAGGTTCACATACTTTTGCCACTCACAGATATATAACATTAGATCATTTTCCTCAATTATTAAATGACCAAGTATAATATTTTTGTCTCATTATTCTAGTACAGGGTGGTGCGGTGTTTAGCACTGTCGCCTCACAGCAAGAAGGTCCTGGGTTCGATCCCCGGGTCACCCAGGGTGCCTT
>JAQQZR010000001.1:16708501-16732165 GCA_030068235.1 Notoglanidium macrostoma | reverse complement strand
CACACACACACACACACACACACACACACACACACACACATACACATACACATACACACACACACACACACACACACCAGCTTAGAGTTTAAGGATTGATTCACGGCAGCGTAAATGTCATTTTCCCATCTGACTTTCCCTGCGTCAGTCTCTCCCTCCCACTCCAGCCAATGAGAGCAGAGAGCAGTGCCGCGTCTTTGTGAGCGTCTCTGTCTCCAGTCTGTTTAGGCAGAGGCTTGAGCTAACACTCCCACTCTTTCTCTCTTTCTCTCTACTTTTTTGCCAGTCCTTTACCTCAACAGCTCCTCACAAATGTCCTTCCCTAGAGAGAGATCTCTCTCTATGCATTATTCTCCTCACAGTAATCCTTTACAACTTATTATTATTTCTCCCCAGAGCCCACCCCCCCTTTTCTGTTCCCCAATCACCTGATACCCACAAACCTGTATTGTGGCTTGCAGCTGCTTACTTTTCTCTCAGTTTTTGCTGTCCATCCATGGTGCTAAACCACATGCAAGAGTAGGTAGTGCATGACACGCTGCCTGAATTCAAATGTGGCTCAGCACTGTACAGTGTTCCCCTCCTCTCCTGTTAGCCAATCAGAACATACACTCTTCATCATTCCTATTTCTCAGATTCTTTCTCTGTGTACTGTATCAGCATGTCTTTTCTTTCCCTCTGTCTTCTCTCTCTGTTTTCAATTACTCACAAGAAGAATGAGAGCATGCATAATTTAATACACTGCATACATTTAAAATGAGTAATGTCGAATTACGTCTCTTTTTATACAGCCATAGGAGGCACTTGTATAGTTCCACCCTGCTTAGAGGCCGGTTGTTTTATCTCATAGCATAAAAAGATTGAAATTATTCATCATAGATACTGGTTAACAACCAAAGGAATGTGAACTTGTGATGCTGTGGTGTGAATGTCAATCTTTTCTGCTCTGATAATACCAATTTGTACTTGTTTAGTATTTTTGGTGACATTCTTTATAGGGCGGCAATAACGATTATTTTGAAAACAGAGCTTTTTTTATTTCTATTACTCTTTTAGATTATTTAAAAATTATGTGGATGTATATGTATAAAATTATGTATTTACTGCATTATAATCCATTAAGGTTGGTACTCTTAGCTAGGCTTAATTAATAATAAGAATATTATCAAGTGCTTATTTTTACCAAATTAGACAGTGTTCTGTAATTTTTTTACTAGTTGTCAGGATCTGCTCCTCATGGCACACGCGAGTGCGCCCGATGAACTTGGCCGCTCGCGCAGTGCTTCGGTATTCTCTGTCGCGCGCGGCGCGGAAGCGCGCACTGACGCATTTTGGTGCGAGTGACAGAGGACTACAGCCCCCACATACACACACACTCAGCCTGATCATGTGACCCGAAATTGGCTGCAGCTGCATCCAATTCAGAGACAATCATGCCAGAGTTTAAAAGGACTTCCGTATGCGCTTTAGGTTCGCGAAGCATTAGCGCAGCCCCGCGTTATCTGCGCCAAGCCTTGGTTTCCCCGTGTTTGCGGTCCTGTTGCAAAACTATTCAACTCCATTAAAAATAATTTTTTTCTGGATTACAAGACAATTACACATACAGATTTTCCAGAGAGTATTTTTATTTATGCATACTATATGCTCTAAAAGTAACTTTTCAAAGTCAAAATTCATTATTTGTCGGCAGACGCATCAAGAAATTGAAAACTGAAAAAAAGATGTTTGAATAAGTATTCAACCTGTTCAGATTAGTTCTTGGTAGAACCACCCTTTGCTGCATTAAAACAGATTTAAGTCTGCTGGGGTAAATTCCTACTGGCTTTGCACACTGAGAGTGATTTTCATCCATTTGTCATGGCAGATTTGCTTCGGGTTGATTGGATGTTGTTTTTTGACTGTAGAGCGTTTCACTGTAAATGGTTTCACAAATCCTCAAAGGATTGAGACCTTTTTGGACCTTTCTGGTTTTAATCTCTTCTGTGTCACTTTTGCCTTCTTTTTGGGACCATTGTGCTGCTAAAAGGTGACGTTTCATCCAGGATTTAGAGTTTTAATAGCAGACTAAAGCATCATGTTCTCTTCTATTATCCCCTTGTATTTTGCTCCATCTATTCTATCTTCAATTTTGAAAAGAAGTCCAGGTTTTGAGGTTGAGAAGCATCCCCATTCTTGGTTTCACCTTCTTACACAGTCCTCAATTATGCTACTGAAATGGTTGTCTGGTGCACCTTCATTCCACTCTCTGCTACTGTATTTGATATTGTTAAGGCAATATCTTTCATCTGAAGCTTGTGAAACATGGAGGGGTCAAAATGTTCATGCAAGCTGTATTTCTGAATTTTTTATTTCTTTTAAATACTTGCTGACCAATAATTAAGTTTAACATTGAAAATTCATTATGAGAAAATCATGTTCATGTATTTTTGCATTCAAAATACTGACAGGAAGTCAGTACATGGTGGATCAATAAATGGCAGAAACATATTTGCCTGCAATTACAATTTTAAGTCTTCAGGAATATGTCTCTATCAGCATTGCACATTTGAGCTGGAGTTTGCCGATTCCTGTTGTTTAACATTTTTTAAGTTTTGTCAGGTTGGACGGAGAACACAGGTAAGCATCAATTTTCCCAATCAGATTGAAGTGTTGGCTTTAACTGGGTCATTATAACACAGTTGGCATTTGTTTGGACCAGTACTAGTTTAGGGGTTTCACAGAAGCGGGGTTAAATTCTTAGGTGATCATAGAGTGTACCTTTTGTAAACTGTATTGACCCCAGCCAACCCCCCAGCCTGTATTGACCCCCCCCCCACACACACACACACACACACACACTTCCCAACTTGACTTTTTCAATATACCAAATTATTTAGTGCAGATACATTACAAATTTATACAAATGTTCCAAAATTGCAGCATTTCAAAATGTGGGTATGTTTAACAGGAGTGAATACTTATGCAAGGAACTAGTTTAATTTAAATTAAACTGAATTGGAATGCTAATGTGCTATCTTAGGTTGCTTAGGTAGAAGAGCAATCACAGAAAAAGTAAAAGGGACTGGTCTGTTAGAACTATGTTAGCTGTACAGGTTGTAAGATGAATGATGCTTCAGGGATTTATCTTGTCTGTTAATATACATGATAGCCATAAGGATTGACTTCATGTGTGTAGGTTGGTCTGACTGAAAATCACACGCATTACTACTAGCAATATAATGATTTATAACACCTGTAAAACACTTTCACCATATACATTTTCAGAAATAAATGAGCAACCCCAAACTTTCACAAATAAACCAGGGAGCCATATTTGCTGATGATCATAAGGGCAATGTTATAACACAGTGCAGTAAACCACTTTTTAGTTGTAGAAGGGTCAGGTTATTTTCAGCTTTTAGCTTATAAGTAAATGACCATTAGAAAATGATTCATTTTTTCATTCATCTTCAGTAACTATTTCATTCTGATCAGGATTGCATTGGATTCTGATCCTATTTGAAAATACTGAAGCAAATAATATAGAACCTATTATATGCAGTCAGTTTAATATTCAAACATTTATAAAGTTATTATTTTAGCTATCTAGCACAGTATATTGGAGCTGAAATTAATTGTATTGAATGAATTGTAATTAATTGTAATTAGTATTGAATATGACTTTCAGCTTTAATTTCTCTAATGGAGTACATGATGAATGAGCAGCATGAATCCACGGACCCAAGCTGCCTTGTATCAACAGTCAAGGCTGGTGGAGGTGGTGTGATGGTGTGGGGACTGTTTTCTTGGGGCACTTTGGGCCTATTCATAACAATTAATCAGTGCTTGAATGTCACAGCCTATTTGAGTACTCTTGAGTATTGCTGCTGACCATATCCATCCCTTCATGGCCACAATTTACCCATCTTCTAATGGTTACTTCCAGGATGGTAACGCACCGTGTCACAAAGCAAAAGTCATCTCAAACTGGTTTTATGAACATAACAATGAATTTTCAGTGTTCTTGAATGGCCTTCCCAGTCACCAGATCTGAATCCAATAGAACACCTTTGGGATGTGGTAGAACAGGAGATTCACAGCATGAAAGTACACCTGAAAACTCAATCATGGAATTCAATCATGTCAACATGAACTAGACTCTCAAAGGAATGTTTCTACCATCTTGTGGAATTCATTCCACGAAGAATTGAGGCTGTTTTGAGAGCAACCCTCTCAAAAAGGCAGACCCCCTGCCCCGTATTACTATAGTGTTCCTAATAAAGTGTTCCATGAGTGCATATACAAATCAAGCTAATAGTGTAGGAATTGCAGTACTTTTTCTACTATTAATTCCTACCATAACATTATTATCCATCCATCCAGCCAGACAGCCAGCCATCCATTATCAATACAGCTGACTTTGGGTGAGAGGCATGGTACACCCTGGACAGGTCTTTATCATTTATATCATTTAATAATTTAATTAACTCCAATATACTGTGGTAGACAGCTAAAAAAAGAACTTTGTCAATGTTCAAATATTTATGGACCAGACTATAGCTAAAATATTGGTATTGCACTTGTGAATATTGTTTAGCTTCAAAATCCATGAAAACAAAAACTGCATAAGTAGTGCTTTAAGAGTAATAGGAATTCAGTGAATTTTGCTTTAAAATAATTGGTATTCTGGAATATAAATTCTGTCATTATGAATTATACCTAGAAACATTAACTTGCATTTCTTGTGTGGACTTTCTTTACTAGTTTGTCCTCTTCTCTGAAGTAATGTTAGTGAAAAAAGAGCATGTTCCGTGCCACTAACAGTTGTTAATATCCACCCCATGCATTTCTTCACCCAAAGCGGTCCTCAATAGCTTCTCCTCCAGAGGTCTTAGAACATGCTTCCTCTGTTGAACACCTTCAGCTTGGTCAGGAATTGAAAGTACACAAAACTCAGACATGTGAGAAGGTTCTTCATGATATAGAGTATCGGAGTCACATAACCAAAGACACTGACCAGGCAGATCCGTAAAACCAGGAAGGGTAGATCCTGTGCTACCACTCCTAAAGCAGCCAACATTGGATTGTTAGGAGTTACAGCCACACGCAGAATGGAGAAAAAGCTTATGATGTAGATAGGAAAGACCCAGTTTGAGTTGAAGACCTCCTGAACCCCAGCCACTCTGATCATTTCCACTGTGTCCAGCCAGAACACAAATGTCACCAGGAAGAGCTCATGACGAGGGTCTCGTACCCAGATGAAACGAAGAGAGCCTAAGTCAGAGTGAGAGGAGTACAAGTAGGCCATACTGGAAGAACGTGAGATGCCGTCCATGTCTGCCCAGCGTCCTGACGGAGATGTGCTCATGAATTCTGACCTTAGTGCTGAGCCATTTGCATCCCTGTTAGCCTGCAGTTGTGATGACACAGTGGACACCTGCTCCAGGTGAGTCAGAACAGGCCCAGGAACGTCAAAGTCCAGACTATCTGTTTCATGAGACAAAACCATTTAAAACCTCATTTAAAATGAATTAATTTAATTTCAACCCTTTAACAGTAATTTAATTAGAAAATGCTTAGTAATTTAAGTTTCATGAGCATAAACTCACTAGGTACTGGCTACAGGCACACCTGTAGACCTGCTCATTCATGCAATTATCCAATTAGTGAATCATGTAGCTGCATAAAATCATGCAGATACAGGTCATTTGTATCAGTTAATGTTCACATCAAACATCAAGAATGTGGAACAAACATGATGTCAATGATTTTGACCATGGTATGGTTTTTGGTGCCTGACAGGCTGTGTGAGTACTTAAAAGTCCATTATGTAGGATTTAAGGGGATCTATTATCAGAAAGGAAATATTCATAAGTATGTTTTCATTAGTGGATAACTACGAATTGTGGTGTTTTCATGAACTTAGAATGAGCCCTTTGTATCTACACAGGGTGTGTGTGTCCACTTCTACGGAGCCACCATGTTGCACTGCTACAGTAGCCCAGAACAGACAAACCTCTAGAGAGCACCTTCCATGTTTCATGTTTTTACAAGTGACAGCATGAATCCGGAAGGAAGCACCGGAAGGAGGACAAAGAAGAAGAAGGAAAGACAAGGAAGAGAAAGAAGAGGAATCAGTGTTTGCTGGTGCTGTTGAGAACACAAAGTTTGAAAAATGGAGGATCACACTTATTAGTTAACATATAAAAAGCAAGTAAGTGTGAATGTAAGTAATTGGAAGTACACTACGGGCACCTGACAGCCAACGTACTTTCTAATACATGCTTGGAAAGGGAGGCGTAAGGGAGGGATATTCAGTTGGTTGAATCTTACATAATGGACTTTTAAGAAACCTTGATCTCTTAGAATCAGAGCTTGCCCAAGCCTTTATGGGGCCCTAAGCAGAATTTGATTTGGGAGCCCCCCCCACCACCTCGTCATCATTGTCCTTTTTGGGACATTACTTTTTTGAAGCTTTTTCCATCGACCCAGAGGAGAGGACTGTAACCTAATATTAGTTTGACTGACCTGCTTGCATCAAAATGCAGTTAACATATGTTACAGTGCGCATGTGCCTGAACATGGCACCAACTCTGATAGAGGCAGTGGGAATTGATTAAACCACTAGTATTAGCTAGCCAGTCCATTAACATAATATTGCATTACCATTGACAGTATAATATATAAAAAATTTCAAGAATGTTCACTTTCGCATCAGGCTGGCCCTCACTTGAGTTTTCATGCATAGCAGTCTATAGAGTTCACTCAGAATGCTGGGCATCATTCTTGTTGTTGATAGAGGTGAAGAGAGAATGGACAAGCTGATAGGAGGACCGGGACTCAAATATCCACTCTTTACAACTGATATGAGCAGAAAAGTATCTCAGAACATTTAACATGTCAAATCTTAAGCAGGATGAAAAAAATTAGGTTCCACTCCTGTCAGCCAAGAACAGGAATCTGACACTGAGACAGTGGGCACAGGAAACTTGACAATAAAGACAAAAAAAAGTTATGAGGAGGTCTACAAGTGTCCCTATTAAATTGGAAAGCAAACTGCAATTTGTATTGCAATGTAAACACTTTTCAAGATTTTGAATTATCTCTCAATTCTAACATACTGTACAATGTTTGTTTGTCTTCAGTTGATGAATATTGGCTATAAATACAGTACTTAATTTATTTCAGATCAATAACTTTTCAGAAAGCCATACCTTGTCCTCTCAGGTGATATGGACGAATTCTCTCCACAATGTCCACACAGATGAGGGCAAAGAGCACCAGTGAGACGGGAAGCTCACTAAAGTGGTCATTTACAATTCCTGTGTCAAGCTGAACCTGTCAAGACATAAAGAGGAGTCAGGAAAGTAACACTACATGTAAGAAGGTCTGAAAAATAATTGCCAATCTGTCATATATTCAAATGTATTTTAATAATTAAATAAACATATGTATCTATTATACAGCAGATAATAAGGAAGTTGTTATGCTTGTCAGTCACATACTCATAACCCTAAACAAGCCTAATCAAAGCTTTCTGTTAGTTGTAATAAAAAAACCATTGACATTCCACAGGTATGGCTCAGGTTAATGATAAAACTGTTGTTTTTAGTGTGGCTTACTGAATACCACACACAAGACCGGTCACCTCTCTTTCAAAACTCTAGAAGAAATACCTTAGTGAAGAGGAATCACACTAGGAGCTCTAACGCTACATCCTTCACAGTCAGCAAATCTCAACCAAATAACTTAATTCTAGTATCAAATTGCTATAACTTCAGGTTTATAATTTTGTAATTCTTTACCTACTGTTTTGTTTTGGGCTAATTGTATTGTTAGCTACGTTAGCCTTCTAGCACTTGGGCAAAGCTAGACAAGCAGAATTTGGCCACCAAACTTGTTTTGCCCTACCCTTTTTCTATAAAAAAAAAAATTGAAGTGAAAATTTGTTTCACTTGAACAGTTCCCTCAAGAGTCTATTTTCAGGTGGGTTAGCCTTCAATACCATCTCACAAGCTGTCATTTGCTTTGTAAATAAGTAAAGACCTCCAGTTGGTACAATTTGGAATCTGCCAATGATGAAATGTTAAACAAGCTACTAAGTGGAAGTACTACATGATCATCATATTACCTTTGAGCTGGCAATGAGAATGGCAAAACATGGTAGCGTGCAGAGAAGTGCATGGGCGAGAGTCACAGGTCTCCTGTGAAAGCACAGATTTTCATGTTAACATGTTCCATTTAATCAAGGTATACATATGTGCTGCAGAGAAAACTCCTCTGATAAGTAAAGCTTAGGTATTTAATTCTATGAAAACAGAAATTTATGCAAATACAAGAGAGATATCACTAATGGGTTTTGTACTGGTTATAAGTACAGGCTAAACACCACTGGATCATAGCATATATTTTATGTTTAGGTCAAAATATGGTCGTTTAACTTTTTTACTAAAAGGAGAACAAATTGAAGATTTTTAGAAATTTTTTTCATGTACATGATCTAGCTTCTTACATTTTTCAAAAATCATATTTCTACTAGAGTGGCATGGTGGTGAAACATGTCCCTGGGTTAATTCCGAGTTTGGGTTGCTGTGTGCAGTTTCTCATGTTTTCATGTTCTCATGTTCTCACCGTGTCTATGGTTTTCTCCCAGTTTCCAACAAAGTACTGTTAGGTGGACTGGCTACACTAAATTATACTTTAAATTTGAATGAGTGTGTGCATGGTCCCACGTAATGGACTAGCGTCTCATCCAGGGTGTATCCCGGGAAAGGCTCTGGAGTTAATGTGACCCTGACAAGAATAAAGTGGTTACTGAAGATGAAGATGAAGGAAGGAAGGAAGATAGTTTGAAATCATTTTAGAAAAATGAGCAGCAAAATTGGATAAACATTCCAATCACTTTTTTCCGAGATGATGTGACATCTCTCTCTTACCTGCGATCTCTACACACAGACATGGGCCATCAAGAGGACTGCTAAGCATGTAAATAGATTTTCTGTTTATGTCTGCAGGAACTGATTATATTATTAACATGCAAGATGAAGTTGAGATGGACAGAGCATAAGGGTTAATGGTCACTGTACATAGGTAAAACACACTTACCAGTTAGTAACTTCTTTAAAGAACCCGCTGGACTTCAGGATGAAGTATTTCAGTGGCACCCAGACAATCAGGGACACAGAGGTTACATAGGCTATGGATGCTGCCACCACCAACCAGTAAGCCGTAGTGTCATTGAATTTAACGAAGCTCATAAGCGACGCAAATCGCTCCAGAACCACAAACACAGGCACACACAGACATGCAAACTCTAACACCTCATACAGGATAAGCTTGACTGTTCTTCCAGAAAGCATTCTGACTTGGTGTGTCTGCATGAAAATAGTCCAGAAATAAGAGTGAGAGGCGAGTCAGGTGTATCCACTTTCCCCACTGAAATTGTTCACACACACTAACTGACTCCTGCTATGGACTCTGGACACTGCTACTGCTTACACTGCACTTCCAGTCTTATTCATGTTTATTGTCATAAAAATGAAGAAGTCACACTTCTCTTTTTATGAAGGTCACAAAGAATCAACTTAAGTGGCCAAATAAAAAAAAACTTTGTGGGGTTTTTTTTTTTTTGTTTGATTCACTGGCCACTTTAATTTCTTCATGTGTTTCTTCATGTAATTATCCAATCAGCCAATACTGTGGCAGCAGCTCAGTGCATAAAATCATATAGATACAGGTCAAGATCTTCAGTTTATGTTTACGTCTGGCATCATACTGGAAAAAACTGTGATCTCTGGGACTTTGGCCATGGTAAGGTGATGGTGCTGGACAGGGTATTAAGTGTTTAAAAAATTGATGATCTAGGAATCTTACACACATTAGAATGGCATGAAAAACAAACAAACAAACAAACAAACAAACTAATTCATGCAAGTGGGAAAAAACATCTTGTTGATGAGAGAGGGCAGAGGAGAATTACCAGACTGGTTTATGGTTTACGTATTATGCAGTTGCCACACTATTTGCTGATTGGATAATTCCATGAATGAGGATGTGTACTGTTCCTAATAAAGTGGCTGGTGGGTGTATATAATCAGCTTTTAAGAATTGCGTGCAAACTTGAATCCAAATATGCTTCAAAATACATATTTCCCTCTAGTGGAACAAAAAATTATGGCAAAAAGTCATGAAAATACTGTATAAATATTTAATGTTTTCCCCCATACTGACCTGTAAAATTCAGGATTTTAACATTTTACAGTATTTTCCCCAATCATGGGCACAGACTCACAGGAACTGGACAGTTGAAGAATGGAAAAAGGCCAGGAGATTTTTGCTAAGTCTGTACCCAAGATAGCCTCAGATTCCTCCTGTTTACTGACAGGAGTGGAGCCTGATGTGGTCTTCTCCTGATTTAGCCCATCCAGCTCAAGTTTTGATGTTTTGTGCATGCTGAGATGCTTTTCTGCTCACCACGGTTATACAGAGTGCTATAGAGTTACTATATCCTTCCTGACAACTTGAACCAATCTGGTCATTTTCTTCTGACCCTCTCATATTAACAAGGCATTTCTACCAGGTGTTTTTTTTTGTTGTTGTTGTTGTTCTGTGTAAACTCAAGAGATGTTGTCTGTAAAATTCCCAAATGATCAGCAGTGTCTGAAATACTCATCTACCACCATTAATGTGCAATTTAATGCAAACCTTAACTGAAGCTCTTGATCTGTATATGCATGATTTTTGCATCGCCCTGTTGCCACAACTGACTGATTGGATAACTGCATGAATGTGCAAGCGTACAGGTGTTCCTAATAAAGTGGACAATGAGTGTAATGCAACTATTAACATTTAAGCGGATATAACTTTTATTAATATATAAACTGGCAGTTTTCTTTTACCATACACAGTAGATGGCATACATTATTGCAATATTGTTATATTCTAGGTAGATTAGTCTCAATAGCCTTACTTTTAGCCAGTGATCTAAGATCATTTTATGCCCATCCCGCACCACATTGTGCATTAGAAGTAATCAATAAACAACTCATTTACTACTTATTTTACCTTAAAGCTACGTTTACTTAAGTGTTTTAAGCATTAATGTTAAGATGATATTTCTCTCATTATTTGTCACTATAAGAAGTCTAAAACACCACACCACAATGTACATTTGGGCTAATTTTATTGTGAATACTAATCATTCAGATGATTAAAATAGTACATAAACAACTAGGTACATATAACGGAACTGATACACCATGAAAACAGTCATTCTCCCTGTGAATAAAGTTTAGGTCAGGATCACAGCTGTGTGGAAAAAGCGGCAGACCATTTTGGAACTGGCTCATTGTCCCCAGGTCAAGATCATTTACCAACTCTTTAATATTTAGATATTCCACCTACACAGGTGATACCAGGGCAAAGAGGATGCAACCTCTGATCCCAACAATACATCCTAATGAACTCACTTTCAGCCTCCGCTATCTCCCAAAATGATTAAAAATGTAGTGGCATTAGGGTGGACTACACTCATCATACACACAATACATCATACACAACCAGTTCTCGATGCAGGGGAATCAGACATATCAAAATATACAAGGTCATTTTTAGTGTGTTGAAACTTAAAATTCTCAGTGCCTAAATATTCAAATGTTTTCAGTTAGCCGCTTTAGTCCTTCTGTGGTTAAAATGTTTTACAACTTGAGGCGAGCTGAAACGTGAAACGGTGAGTCGAAATCAAAAGTGCATAACATCATTGAGTAATATTACTACATGCCTTTCACTGTGCGCTGTCAACAGAAGGAGCAGCTGCTGTAACACAGGTTCCCATATATACACACATCTACATTTTTAAGCAGAATATCATCCTTCTCTTATATCAAAGTACAGTGCATTTAAAATGACAGTCAAAATAAATAAAGACATACTACAATTAAGAATCAACTTAACACTGTGTTAAAGAAACGTTTCAAGACCCTAGGAAGATGGGCTGTGCCATCCTGCTGAGAACTGCATGGATTGCTGTATGGACTGTGCCACTCTGTTAGGGACCATGCTGGTGCGGTGCTACACGGTCCCACAGGAGAGGTGCAATGCTTTTCGGAAAATAATGACACATGAAGGCCATACACTCATGTATGCAGACTGACCTCTACACACACACAAACGAAAAAGAAACTTCTCCTAGGAAACCCTGTAGCAACAAACACCTGTGACTTTTAGAAGTTCCATAACAGAAGGGAAAATTATGTACATGTGCATGCTCCATTTGTGTTTCAGGTTTTCCCAAACAAGTAAGTGTGTAGTCTTTATTAGGCATTAAGGTGGCACCAACCCAGTCAAATAACTTAAGAGTAAAAGAGAGAGCGAGAGAGATAGTGAGATAAAGACAGACAGAGAAAGAGAGCATGAAAGAAAGAGACAGTGAGACAAAAATGGTAGGATGGACATAGCGAGTCAGAAAGATAGCAAGGTAGGGAAATAGAGAGAAAGATGGATACAAGATAGAGATAGCAAGATATAGCATGAGAGAAAGAAGATGATACTAGGATATCCAGAGGTTGAGATGTAGCTTGAGAGATAAATAGTGAGAGAGGGAGAAGGGTAGTGATAGCTATATTTCAAGAGAGTGAGAGAAAGAGATGGACTCCTTTGTCTGCCTTTCTTCAAATTGCATAATGTAACCAGTCAGTAGTGAATCAATATTGTGTCTTATACTTGGTCAGATTGAGTGTTTCTGTGGTTTCTACTGTCTGGATGCATTACTGAGAGACCGAGAGTAGTGGGTATGTTCATCAGAAACAATGCCAGTGAACCAGGAGTGCAGATCAGTCTGCCCCGGTGTCCTGTAGCCATGTTGTTTTAGTGTTAACTTGCACCTCTTTGTTCATGAGAAGGGTGTGTATGTATACTGGAGAAGACAGACGAGAGCCATGTATGTGGGTCCTATAAGAGGGCTTTTTCCGGGTAAGGGCTCTGTTGAGGGTCTGTGGGATTGGCACAGCTGTAGCTGGGAGTTTGGGTCAGGCCTGCCTGTCCACTGGCGGTGTTCTGGTACGCCTGCTGCACTTCAGCAGGAGCCATGCTGCCCGCAGGAGCACTGTACACGGGCGCCTGGCCTATGTACATGTGCACATCGCTGGTAAAGAAATACACATGTTGAATGCTTTGAATGCACGTTGAACGCTCAATTAAATGGATTACAAGGAATCATAATATTCAGGACTTGAAATTAACATTGCAGTTTTTCTTCTTAATGTGGTACGGAGTCAGAACTTCCCCAAATGCAACTGCGTACGTCTTAAATTCATCAACTTGATGAATGTTTTAATGTATGAATTCGTGAATTTTAGTTAGAAGTTAGAAGGTGTTGATCGATTGGCTACAATAGCAGCTCTGACAGTGGTGTCGAATCCAATTCGAATAACAGGTTCAAATCAGTGAGCTGAATCTAATATGTCCTCTAATCTAATCCTTTCTATAGTTGAAATAAATTCACAGGGAGGGACGCCACATAATCTTTAGTGCATTGCTTCTGTCTTCTGCAAGTTCTTGTCTTGCAGATGTTCCACAAAATTTTTAATGTAAAGAATAAAAAATCTATAGTATGATGTGTCAAAAATAAGAAATTATAATCATTGTGGTATAAGGGGGACAAAACACTTAAGTACCGCTTATGCATCAGGGTCGCAGGGAAGCTGGAGCCAATCCCAGCTGACTTCAGGCGAGAAACTGGGTACATCTTGGGCAGGTCGCCAATCTATCGCAGGGCTAACACAAACGAACACTCAAATCTATGCGCAATTTGGAGTAGCCGGTTGACGTAATCTGCAGGTCTTTGGACTGTGCAGGAAACCCATGTTGGGGAGAACATGGAAAGGCCCCAGTTGGCCACCAGGTTTGAACCTTCTTACTGTGAGGTGACAGTGCTAACCACTGCACCACCAAACCGCCTACGTCATGAAATGTTATAGGAAATGTTATTTAAAAAAAAATAATCTAATTCAGGGTGGTAACTGATAACACCACTCTGTCATTTATTATTTTCTTATAACAGCTATGCTTTTATTACATACTTATTACTTGTTGAAGACTGCATGGCAGCATGTTACAAAGAATGCTTCTTTCCTTGTTATTTCCAGCCCTTACGGTCTTGACAAAACAAAAACTAACTTATTAGTTATGTCATACAAACGATTTGCTACAGAAATTGCAATTTATCTATCAAGCAATGAAATGGTCAATCTGAGTGGGGGAAAAAAAAAAAAAACCTGCATATGCATGGACAATTTTTTAAATTACAGTATGATAAGGTGCTCAAATTTGTACCAGAGAGGTGGATGGATGTTAATTTCAAGCCCCAGCAATAATATTTATATAATTTATGTATTTTTCAGGAGAGAAGTATGATTTTGGGTGATCAATTGTTACCTGGGTGCAGGTTGGCCTGGTAAAGGAGCAGGCACCTGATTCATGGCAGGAATCTGCTCCACAGGAACAGTGTAACCCTGCACCCCTGTAGCAGCCACTGCATACTGTCCTGCAGCTGTCTGCCCTGGGTACACCTGCAGACACACAGCATAACTCATGAGACTCACTTAAATCATTCACCCAGTTGAGGATAAAAGGTTTCTTCCTTTTATCATCTCAGGAAGTTTTTCCTTGCCACCACCACCACAGGCTTGTAATATACGTAGGTATACATTACACACACATATGAGATAGATAGAGAAACAGATAGATAGACAGATAGACAGACTTTATGTTCTGAATCTATATATTTCTGTGAAGCTGCTTTGTGACAATGTCTGTTGTTAAAAGCGCTATACAAATAAAATTTAATTGAATCGATACTCAAATATGAAGCATGGCCAATTGGACTGAGATGGAGTCCTTTTCCAGATAAACCCCAAAACTATAAATATTTCAGTGTCTGTGATGGTTCTGAGGCACCCAACAAAGATGATTTCAGTAACAGTTTTGTTTTGACCTTGTCTGAGTAAAGTTAATTTGAAGGAGCTGCTCACCTGCTGTGAGGTGCCGGGCTGCTGCATGTAGTACTGCTGGCTCTGCAGCTTGGCATACATGGCATACACGGGGTCCTCATTCATCAGCTTGGCATACAGTGAGAGGGCCTCCATCACCTTCACATTAAGCTCAGACAGCTCCGAGTGCTTTCTGAAAGGCAGCACAAAGAACATGACAATTGACTTTTTACAGAAGAAATTCTTATTTTTTAAAGATGAAAAAAAAAAAAACCTTTTCTAAATCAATACCTGTCAATTTCTTCCAGTTTCTGATCAATGAGTGGACCCATTTGGTTGCAGGCAGCTGAAGGGAAAAAAGGAAGAAAAAAAAATGATGCACACAGATCTAAACAAAGTATTAAAGAGGAAGTCCTTGTATATAGCATGCATAGCCAAGAAAAGGCCCCGAGCCCTACCCTCCAGCTGGAGCAGCTCACAGGCATCTGACTCATTATCTGTTGGATCTGCGCTCTGGATCATCTGGAGCAACTGGTCCATCTTCTCCTGTGTGCATTACAGAATCACAAAATGACTCTCATAAGAAAGGTCCATTAGTGCTACTATTAATGGCGGCAGGTACCTTTTTATTGAGTTTACACAGATACTGATCAAGCCCAATCCATTTACAAGACATAATAGACAGGAACTAAAACTCCCGATAAAAAATAACTCACTGATTCCTGCAGCCCAAATGAACACAATGCATTTTATAGTATAACACTTTCCCTATAGGAAGAACTCTCACCTCGTCTATGTAGACAGGCTCAGGCTCCGGTTCAATGGTCTCCACCTGTATGTCCTCGCTGAACTGCACTGTCTTTTTCTCTGTTTTCACTGGGCAAACAGAGGAACGTGGAGATCTGAATGAACTCAGCTCTTGTAACATATGACTAATGCAAATATAGAGGAGTATAGTGAGTGAAAACTAAAATACTCAAACAGCACTAAAATAAATAAACAGAAATACACCCGTGTCGGTTAGTGATGACAAAAGATGGCAAAGGTAATCCCTGTACTCACTCATCTCTGGCTCTGCTGTCAGGTCTGCTGTGACAAAGTTGGATGGAAAAAGGCCCACGCCTTGATATGTCTCACCTTTCCACCAGTTGGGGTCACTGTAATAAAAAAATAAATCATTCATTATCAAACCGTACAAGCACACCCTACTAACATTAAGCAGCCCATCAGATTTATCACATTGTTTTTAATAAGCTTCTATTCCAGCACTGTTCTAAGGTAGAAGGTGACCTGTCATCTAAGATGGTGATAATCTCTCCAGATTTGAAGGTCAGCTCGTTGTCCTCTGCTGCCTCAAAATCATATATAGCCCGAACTTTCCTTCCCTCGGCTTTGTGGGAGGTGAGAAGGCTGCTAGCACTTGGGTAAAGCCCAGAGAATGAGGTCTGGTTCTGCAGCCGCTGCTCCTTCAAGGACAACTCAATGGCTGCGCATAGGAGACAAAATCAAAGTCAACCTTTTACACTTTTAGCACTATTACAGTGTACAATGTGGTAAGGCTTGGCACTGAAACACACCCTTTATCCCATATTTTGTGTTATTTTCAAAAGACTCACACAAAACCCAAGTGCCCAAGTTTTTAAAGAACGTACACACTAGCGCAAAAAAACTGGCCAAAGTTCGTTTTGCCATAAAAATGTTGCTGAGCACTGAAAGTTAGGACCCGCTTCATGCAAATACACTGACTTAAAAACCAGTCTGTCATCTGGGGCCATTAAAACTGAATAAAACATTATTGAGATATACGTGTTTAAAAGGCTTTCTGCAGCTTCATCACAAAGAATTCTTGGAAAAAATGCAGGAAATGCTATTCCACATTAACTTCTTTTGCATATTGCTTCAGTCCTTACTTGTTTCTTTTTTATTTATTGGTAGATTAAATATGCTAAAATCCATGCATGTATTTACCTGGCCATTGTTTTGCCCCACAATATAAAGAATATAATAATAAAATAAGGACACTGTGGCAGTACTGCCTGAGAGGCACACCTTTGGCCAAGTCCTCTTCCTCTTTCTTGGTTGTGGATGTTGCTGGGTCTTTGGCCACTAAAGCAGGGCTGGCTTTAGCTTGCTCTGCTGCCTGCAATACAACATACAAGTCATTGACCCAACTTGCACATTCCTTAAATATGAACTACGGTTTAAATACCTGTCCAGTAAATTTTACGTTTTGGGAGGGAGGGAGGAATGAACATAAAGATGGACGGACAGATATTGTTGTTAATTTTTCCAATTCCCAACCACCAGTCAAGTCTCCCCCATCATACAGCAGCTACCAACTGAGAATGGTGATGGCTAATTGGTTTTTTTTAAGCTGCTGCTCATGCTGCATCACACAATTGGAGCTATCCACCTTCTTCCACATACAGAAGCTCACAGATGCCCCTTAATAGCTACTGTCACTATGATTGATTAGAGGAGAGAGGTTATGCCTCCTCTCCAACCCAGACAGTATGTCTATTTTTGGTCTCTTGGATTCCTGGCCACTGATGGCTGCGATATTGTCAGGATTTGCCGAACTCCCAATCTTTAGTCATTTGGATTATTCTGAATGTCAATGTACTTCTCCTTGGCTTACTACTACTTGGCACTGTTTACTGAAACTGTCCAGAAGCTGCAGGGCATGAAAATGTAAACAGCATTAGCGTACTAACCTGGGAGCCGACAGCTGGGAAGGTGACACCCTGCTCTCTCAGGTTCTTGATCATAGCCGATATGAGACTGAGCTGGGGGTCGTTTCTGAAGTCCTCAGCCCATTCCACCATGAGAGCCTTGAGCTTCTCACATACTTTTGGGTGACCCTGATTTAAACAACAAATAATCCTGAGTGATGGCTCAAAATGAATGGAAGGACCGCACTCTCATAAACAAGTGGGCATACCTTGTTTAAGACGTTACTAACTTCACTGGCAAACTCTCGCGAGCACACCTCCAAATGGAAGATCTTCCCACAGTTCGACACACAAGCTCCTAATAACTGTGTAGGAGAAAAAAAGCTCAGTAGGAAAAGTCCAGACTTAATTATACTTCACTCGTTCACTCATTACTCTTTACTCATAAACAGTCACATTCTCCAGGACAAGACAACAGCATACAGCTTCCTACAAATGTATTGAAATGGCAAGGCCAATTCTTTTGTTTTTCCTATACACTGAAGACGTTTGAGATCAAAAGTCAAATATGAGAAGATAGATCAGAACTTCAGTTTTAATTTCCTGACATCATCTCGATGTGTTTTTCTTAATTTATAGGTGAGCAAAAGTCTTACACTTAATATTTGGTTGCATATCCCTTGCTTGCAAAAAAACTGCATCAAAGCAGTGCAAAATCACCAAACTGTTTCATTCTTTTTCTGTGATGCTTTTCCTGGTTTGTACCAGAGCCTCTTTCAGTTGTTGTTTGTTTTGGGGGGTTTCTTCCTTCATTCCCCTTTTCAAAAAGTGAAATGCATGCTCAGTTGGGTTAAGGTCTGGTGATTGATTTGGCCAGTCTATAACCTTCCACTTTTTCCCCTGATGAAGTCCTTCGTTGTGTTGGGAGTGTGTTTTGGATCACTGTCTTGCTGCATGATGAAGATCCTCACAATGAGATTGGATTCATTTCTTTGTAAATTGGCAGGCAGAATGTTTCTGTAGACTTCTGAATTCATCCTGCTGCTTCCATCATGAGTTACATCATCAATAAAGCCTAGTGAGCCTGTTCCAGAAGCAGCCATACAAATCCATACCTCCACCATGCTTGATCAATGAGCTCATATGTTTTGGATCATGAACAGATCCTTTCTTTCTCCACACTTTAGCCTTTCCATCACTTTGGTAAAGGTTCATTTTGGTTCCAGAAATTCTCTCATCTCTGTATATCTTTGTGGATTTCAATCTAGCTTTCTGATTCTAATTGCTGATGAGAATCTTGTGTTTTGGCTCTATATTTTTGCTCTCAGTCTTCTTTGAACAGTGGATTGTGGTGCCTTCACTCCTGCCCTTTGGAGGTTGGGGTTTTTTGGGGGGTTTTTACTTCACAGCTCTCATAATGTTTCCGCCATCATGCTGTTGTTTACTTGACCATGTCTGGTTGTTAGTACACCAGTGGTTTCTTTCTTTTTCAAGACAGTGCAAATTGCTATGCCCAGTGCATGTGCGATGGCTCTGATTAATTTTCTCCACTTCGAAATGGCTTGAATTTCTCCCACAGGCATTTTGGTTCATCAATTTTAAAAACAAATGCAGTCTTTACAGGCAAAAGCCAGGGCTCAAACCAAAAGGTGACATTCAGAGCTATTAATCGTTTAAACGGGCTGGTTCACCCTTCCCAGAATCTCCGCATCAAGTAGCGTGTTGCCATCTACGATGTGGTCGAGTCTAAATATAATCTGCGACAACCTGGAGACATCCTAGGCCACTGATGTTTAATTGTAACATGAAATTGAAGATTCTTTTTTTGTCAAATGATCTATATTTTAAATTCTTTCGAGTATTCCATTCTGTTTTCGTATGGTTATTCTGTATGTATTGGACTGAGCCAGCTTTGGCCATCTCGCACGTGGCCTGTTTTACATATTGTGCTCAAATATGGCGTAAATGCAAATTCATAGTTAGTGATCCCTTTCAAACCCATCTTTTTTTTTTTTCTTTTTTTTTTTCCCCCAGAGGTTTTGCATTCCAATATTTTTCACGAGTTCCAAATTCCAAGTTCACATGTTCCAATATTTTTGATCACTTGGAAAATGATTGGGTTCAAAGAAAAGCTGCCATGTTTTAGGTTGATGTTGTCGATGACGTCAGTAAAACCAAAACCACTTCACGAAAATCAAGAGAGAAACTTAACTTACTGTCAGAGCCTGCATGGCTACATGAGGATCCTTGTGGTTGACTCGCCTCATAATGGAGCGAAGGCATTCTTTAGGTCTACAAAGTGCAAGAAACTAACCATCAACCCTCATTTGCGCTGATATACTGTACATCGACACTGAATCCACCAGAAGATGAATAGAATTTAGAACTAGGCAGGAGGCTGATCTGACTCACCCGGTGCGTGACTGTCCTATCTTATCGCAGATGTCCAATATGAGGCCCCAGTCCTCAGCTGTGTTCATCTCACTAGTTGCTTTCTCTGCAGAGCAATATAAAAAAATTTACTCAATATAAGAATTACTCAAGCTTTTGTTACTCATGACTGCATGGAAAAATCATCTTTTCCACTAACGTATTATTATAGAAGTAAAAAGAAAATATACCTGAAAACTGTTTGTTTGTCAGATTCTTTTTAAATGGGTCAAATACTGTATATAAGGCCTTCAAGTATCGTGTTACATTTCTTCCGTACAGTTCAGCTCCCCACTGCATTAAAAACTATACCATGAAACATTTTCTCCATTAACTAACAGTAGTAGTTTAATTGTCTTATTATCCCAATGAACTTATGGTATTTCCATACATGCTATATATACTTGCTCCATAGACACTAACCTTCATAATTGCTTCATACTATTATCAACGTAATCATGTGATTCTTTGATGACTAACTTGAAATTTTTCTTTTAAGAAAAATTTTCCTTGTGAAAACAAATTCCCCAGATTTCCAGACTGTCCTTGCTGAACTTTCCATTACAGTTAAAGAGTACTGTACTGTGGGAAAAAAATCATGAAATGTCATGTGCCTTAGTGTAGAACAGAGATGCATGACTCCAAATGTAGGATGCAGCACAGATTTTCCTGCTTGAACACACCAATAAAACCTAAGGATTAACTAGTTGAATCCAGTGTCTTTGAGCAGGGAAATCTTTAAAGCATGGACTCTGGACATCTAGAAAAATCTAGTGACAGTGGACTGAGAAGCTTAGTATACCTGGTCTTATTTTGCCATATGAATATTCATACTTTTTTCTAAATATTTCTGAATTTTCCAGGTCTAGAAATGAGTGCCAGCAAATTTCACAGTTCTGCACAAAAAACAGGTAATCATGTAGAGACACTCCTGTAACAGACCGATTATAACTGTCAATCTAAAGATTAACCAGATAGCAGGTCATAACTTCTTGCATCTTGCCATATCATATCAGACCCATTATTAGGACTCGATTCAAGCATTTAAAATATTAATAAATAGTAATAAATACATGGATATGTTTGACCAACTACCCAAACCCACCTTTTTTTCCTATAAGAATGGTATCTATTGTACCACAGCACTGTTGAATTCTCAGATCTGACTGGTTAGAAGGTGTTCATTAATATTCTATAACGACATGGCAGTGATGGGACACTGGCCGCAAGGTTTATATTAATGTGCATGTTTTAATATATTATTATTTCTATAGAAAAAGCTCAGTCACAGGGATTTGCCTGGTGGATGCGCCACATAATCTAAGCCTAATAATACATAGATTAAGTAAACATTGCAATGATTGACATGGTGAAGCTTCCTATATAGACGTGTTTATTTAAAATTTAGGAAAGGAGTCTGGGGTGTCTTTGCAAGCACTTTGTAAGCGTCAGAACATTGTCTACCATTGGGAAAGTATTAAGAACACCAGACTTTGTATTTGTCTGCTTAAATAATAAGCTGATGTTTTTTTTTTTTTGTTTTTTTTTTAAGTACGTCAAGAGAGGCTGGTGATTATAGTGCAACTGATTATAGTGGCTCTAACGGTAATGATAATATGGGACATCCGCGAGACAAGTTGTACCCTAACATGTAACTATAAGCTGCTAAAAAGCACAATGATTCATTCATTAATGAAATAAAACGTGTAAAGTGTAAAGGCTGGATCGGGCTGCATTACACCTCCCTGTCGTAGAATAATTTGAGTTTTATTCTTTACTTAATTGCTACTCTGAGATACCATATACTTCATTTTAAAAAGAAAATATATAATCATTGGCAAATTGCTGTGGTATAAAAGATATAAAACACTGGTATTTTAATAGAACACCGCTATTCTGCAGTCAGAAAACGTTCAGGCAACATGTTTTGATATGCAAATGAGCATAACCATTTTAGGAATATGCAAATGAGTGTATGACCTTAGATTTAGCAGCCCCGCCTTGACCTGATAGCGGTGCTAGCACAAAACACCCCTGGTTAGTTAGAATAAAGCCGGCTTGCTCCGTTAGCTAGCCGCCCCCTGGCTTCCTGAGTCCAGCTGAGCATTTGCACTGTCACTGTAGCTCCTGTGTTAAGCCCAACGACTAAAATGACAGCCCTGGTCATGACAACTTTCACCCCACTTTTCATTCGGGACCAAAACTGTATTCTGACA
Organism: Notoglanidium macrostoma; assembly: GCA_030068235.1. NCBI lineage: Eukaryota > Metazoa > Chordata > Actinopteri > Siluriformes > Auchenoglanididae > Notoglanidium > Notoglanidium macrostoma. The sequence goes on along the minus strand of JAQQZR010000001.1, from coordinate 16,709,881 downwards.
TTTTACCCCCGTGTAGACATGGTGAGAGTAATTAAACCCAGTGAAAATGACGTGCCAAGCTAGGTGCTAATAACAACTAGCTGACTCCAGCTAATCCGCCAATGAATTTTAATCACATTCAAGCCTACCGCTAAGAGACAAACACGTATTTGCGGCAAAATGTCGTTGTTTTGCTGTTGTACAGTCGAAGCTAAATACACAGACACAACAAATCATCAGAGAAATGTGGGCAGCTGCTAAGCTAACAACAATACAGCATCACTTAGCTAGCTTGTGCGCGTGTGTGTGTATGTGTATGTGTGTGCTAGCTCGCTAACAAGGTCCACGACATTTCTACAACTTACCAACATCTTGATCAAAAGGATTGGACGTGAAAAGAGGCATCGCCGGGGTATAAACAGGAACAACAGCAACACAGGTCTGAGCTCGGCCCTCTTAGTTTCTCCTTTCTGTCACTACTTAGCTGTTTAATAAATGAACAGACATAATAAAAAACTAAAGCAGCTCTAACAGTTTAGACAGTCACTGCTTACCAGCCTCCTTAGCAGTTGGTGCATTATGGGTAAAAAAAAAAAAAACAAAAAACGCAGCTGTAATAGGGAAGCCTAGCAAAGCTGCCATAATTTCCACCCGTATTTCTACAAAGCCCACCTACTCTGGCTTGTAGGCCAATCTCGCAAGCAATCCGGCGCTGTTGGCGCTGACGGAGGACGGACTGTAGCCAATCACTATTTAGTGGGCGGGGTTTTAAGAACATAGGTGGTAAACAAAATAAATACTCAAATTAGAAAAAATGCCGATCATATTATTTCAGGGTAACTACGTTGTTTACAATATACGTCATGTAAATATTTGGTTCCTGTAACATATTTAGTATTTGTACTCCTTAAAAATCTCTTTAAAATAAAAGAAGGCAGGGGAAAATTCTTTAATCATATGATTTGATCACATGACTGACCGTTTGCACAGTCCCACGTGCTGCCGAAATGAAATCATCCCTGCCTGTCTGAGATTTAATAATCATAATGAATAAGTCATACACACTGTTACAGTAGCTATCTAATATGAATTGCATACCAAGGACAAATAACGGTATGGGAAAGACCAACAGTCAGTGATAGAGATTGTGGAAGGTCTTCCAACTTATGTTTGAATGAAAAACACATAAATATTAACTCAGTAATTTATATACAGTTTGCAGAATAATCCAGGAAGTAAGTGCAGTGTACGTCAGTAATGATAGTGAAAATAATAGTACACCTAATAAACATCTAATTTTACCTACAAAAGCCACTTAATTCAGTGACTATTTTAGAGACTCAACAGTAAGTCCTCATTCAACTAGTCCATATTCATCAGCCTGTTTTTAACTGCTACCCA
>JAQQZR010000001.1:16687706-16701006 GCA_030068235.1 Notoglanidium macrostoma | reverse complement strand
CAACTGTAGTAATCCATATTACGTCAACAACCGCTCAACTAAGTAAAGAGAAACAACAGTTCATCATTACTTTAAGAGGTGAAATGTCTTTTAAGTAATAAAAATAAATAAAAAAACATTGAATTAGAAGCGATGTCCAAACTTTTGACTGGTAGTGTATGTATGTTATCTCATTGTCAAAATGTATCGATTAGATGTACCATGGAGCACTGTAATGTCCGTCCAATATTTATCAAAGAAGAAAACGAAAACTTATCAGGGAGGCTGCCAAGACACCTAGAGCAACATTAAAGGAGCTGTTCACTCCCTGCTGACAACAATCTCTTATATTTTTCATGTGTGGGCATTGGGGTAGTCCCCATTAAATAAAAACATTTATAATGTCATATTCTACTGTAAAGAAGCTTTTGACCATTGTTAAAAGTGCTATACAAGTTAAAGTCATAATAAAAAGTGGCTGGACAGAAGCCCTTTCTCAAAAAAGATTAATAAATAAAAAAAATCCACGCATGCCTGAATTTTGCCATACCTTCTGACAAAATGTGTTATGGTCTGATGAGACCAAGGTAGGAGGTTTTGGGCATAATTATAAAAGATATGTTTGGACCAAAGGAGGGGCATGGAGGTGGCAGCATCATGACATGGGACTACTTCTCTTCAGCTGCTACAGGTGCTGTATTAAAGATAAAAAGAATCATGTATAGCTCTAAAATACCAATCGATTTTGGAATCTTTTGTGGAACGACTTGGAGGGCTGTACACAGGAGATTACCTTGCAATTTGATAGATAAGGAGGATTGTTGCAAGCAAGAATGGAATAAAATTGCCAAATCAAGATGAACTAAGTTGGTAGACTTACCAAAACACTAAGCGCTGAATTTCAAGCAAAAGGTGTTTCATCAAAGCATAACGTAAGGGGTGTGTACAACCAGGCTATTGTAAGTTTTTTTCTTTTTCGTTATTCAAGTCTTTATTTCCCCTAAAATGTTTCTAGTTGTTGGTCTTATTGGTTGCTAAATCACATTAAAAGTGGAAAAAGATCTGACATCATTTATCTTGGTTTAATTTTTAATATCACACCAGCAATTTTAACAGGGACTTTTTATATTCACTGTATATGAATATTTGTTGCAAGTGAAATTATTACTTACTTTCATTCACACGTTGACAAATGTATCCAATGCTGTCTCTGCAGAAGAAATCATTCCACTTGGCCTCATGAATGAGTCCTGCGCAATCTTCTCCTTCTTCATGGCCATGGCTCCAGTTATCTGGTTGGCCTGTTTTCCAATTCCTAGTGTAACATGTTTATATAATTGATTTATTACACAGCATATGTAAAAGGCTTGTGAGGAGGCTGATACACAAATATTTAAGATACATTTGTCCCTTTGTTTGTCATGACGTAACAGATTTACTCACGTAAAGGAGGGAAGGGTCCCATCAACCCATCTCCAGATGTTTTCTTCTACCATGTCTGTAAGACCCAGCCAAAAGAAACCCTTTCCAGCAATTTGTCTCCGAATCCAATTCTAAAACCAAAATACACATTCATACATATACCTGTTTACATATGAACAGGTTTCTCATGCCTTCCAGTAGATTACAAATGCATAGAAGTTTCATTCAACGCAATTCCCTGAAAAAAGGATTACATTTTTTTAGTTTTTAAGTTTAACTGACTTTCAGGAAATGGGTTGTTAAAGGTTTTATGTATAATATTAAGCAGCTAAAACAAAATTTGCAATCTGAATATACCTGTTCATCTTCATTATGGATGCTGAGGATTGTAGAAGACTTATTTATGCACACTTCTTTGGTTTCATCAAAATTCAATCTCTCTGATGGAGCTGAAAAGTAGTAGCACTTATCTTTGTAGCTCTTCCATTGAGGCAGGCATCCTAAAAAGTAAAAGAGTATAAGTATAAATAGATAAAAAAATAAATAAATAGATACAAAAAAGTTAAATAAATGTGTCACAAAAATTTACAAAGATGGCATGGAAAATGGAATAAAGCTTCTTTACTTTTCACTCTATTTCCATAGAACTACAGTTGCCTCTGTTTTGCTGTTCTCTTTTTTTTATTTGAATTGTGTCGCTGATAGTTGCAAAAATGTCTGTCATACCAGGCTTCTCAAATGACTTAAAAAGCATCACCTGACAACTTATCAACTATATCACATAGTTTCTTAAAGTCTTAAAGCAATAGTGTGTTTACCGTAAAATAAATGGTAGGTCATTCTGTTCTAATTGTTCGAAAATTATAAAATCTCAACTTTCCTTCAATAGGCACCTAGAAGGTTTTACCTGATGTGCTAGTGGTAGGAGGTTGATGAACTTGACGGGACATTGAGCCTTGTGGTTCTATTGGTCGCAAAGGCTTAGCCACTTGAGGAGGAGGTCCAGTTGGGCCAGGTGGTCCCTGTGGACCTATAGGGCCAGCAGGGCCAGGAGGTCCTTGTGGACCTGCAGGTCCCGATGGCCCTAGTGGCCCTAGGGGCCCCTGAGGCCCTTGAGGACCTGGTTGACCATCTCTGCCAGCAAGACCAGGTAAACCAGGGTCACCTCGCTCCCCTGGAGGCCCAGAACGACCCCCTGATCCTCTTGAGCCCTTTGACCCAGGGTTACCCCTTGGTCCAGGAGGACCTTTGAAGCCAGGGACCCCTGGAATTCCGGGAGGACCTTTGTCTCCTTTAGGCCCCGGCACACCTAGACCACCCTTTTCTCCACTGTCACCTTTCTCACCTTGTTTTCCTGCAGGCCCCTGGGGTCCTCTATCCCCCCGAGGGCCTCTAGGACCAGGAGGACCTGTAAACAGAATATTATTAAAATTCCATTAATTCATTCCTTCACAATCCTTCAAGCTGTCAATATGCAAAGCTTTAACATTTTTAACCACTACCTTGAAGGATAGTGAAGTTGGTAATGAGTTGGGAATGCTTGCTGTCGACAAGTTTCATTTCTTCCATGACTATGGAGAGGCTGCTGACTTCTTTGTCAAGCCTTGCGGCAAGCTCTTCTTGCTGGGTTTTGAGTTCAGTGCCATCTGCCCTGGCTTCCACAATGCTGCTATTGAGGGTCAGCAGCAGGTCCGAATGCCTTGTCACTGTCTCAGCACAGGTTCGAAGACCATTTAGGTCAGTGCTGATGGATCCAAGCAGTTGTGTAGCAAAGCTCACATTACCTGTGATGTGGTCCATGTCCTGCTCATTGTGATCCAGACGAGCCTCCAAAGTGTCAAACCTTTTGGTGGTAGCATTATCATGATCACGCTGCTGATCCATGAGCTCTCGTAGATTTTGGTCATGATTGTCTGTAAGAACCGAGGCATTCTGAACCTGCTCAGACAGTGAACTGAGCTGTGATGTTATGTCCTCAAGTGCATCACTGTTGGAACGGGTCAGAGCTGTGTTGTTAGCAGTGAGCAACTGAAGGTTCTGTACTTTTTCTCTGAGCCAGTCAGCATCTGCCTTGGTCTGCCTGGCCACCTGCTGTAGGCTCTGGTAGTCATTCTTCAGCTTATGGACTGCCTGGCTGGTATCCTCCACTGAACTCTGGAGGGTGCTGATGAGATTTCTTTGCTGGCTCTGGGTGAAGTTGAGAACATTAAGGCCGTGGGAGGAGCGACTCTGCTCCCTTGTCTGTACCTGAAGATCTGATTGGAGCCGTTCCGTATCTGACTTCAGTCCACCAATCATGTTACTGTATGTGGTTAGTGTACGGTTGACAGTGAGGATGGTGTTGGTGTTGCTCTCTAGAAGGTCTTTGAGTGATACATGGCCACTTTGCATATCCTCACCTACAACCCGTAGCTCATCCAAAGCTGCCCTGTTGTTAGATGCACTACGGGCGATGTCATTAATTTTGTTCTGAAGTGTCTGGATTTCTCCCTTGAATGATAGGATTTCACTTGTGGCATTCTCTGACTTCTCTCCTGTTTGATCATCTGGATGAAATAATAAATTCCATTAAACCAAATACACATTAATAACACTCAATCAAAAGCATTTTATAAACAAAGTTATGGTTTGTCTTTAAATAGAACTCACCAAGCTTTTTCAAGTCTGTCTCTACAGCAATAATTTTGCCTTCATAGTTCTCCATCCCCTCAGTCACATCATCCATCCTCTGGACCACTGAGAAACACACACACACGCAACAAAACCACTAAGATGTCAATGTAGACCAAACCAAAAGGACATTTACAGAAACATGTTCTACCCCACTCCCAATGACACAGAAAGCCATTTACTTACTGCTATTATGCTGTTATGGTGCCCTGTGGGAATGGGAGCAAAATGGTAGTCGAAACATTAATCAATCCACTGGCGACCAGGTATCATTACGTGTTTTCGGACCAAACAATTCTAGGGACTTACTGAGAGGAACCGCCCCCTGGGAGCTCCGCTGAGAACTACATACCTTCAAGGGCATTTTTTCCGTTTGCATTCTCCCCACCAGTAGGTCGCTGAAGAGATGTAAGCCGTATCAAAATTGCATTGTATTTCCTTCATCGCATATAGGCTCAATAAAGCAGTATACATATTTCTGTTTAAATCAAGCTCTTATAGCCTATTCTATATTTCAGTTTAGTTTGCCAACCAATCCACCTCATGTTTCAGCTTCTCTAATCTGTTAACCAGCGCATGCTGTCACATGGAATTTTTTTTTGTAAGTTTCCAGCTGTTTTGTGCTGTAATTGTGATGCATACTGACTGATTAAAAGTAAAAAACAACTGTTTGACTCGAAGAATCTCACTGCACTTACATCTGGACCATAACTGTACACACACGTCTCTCATGTACCCTGAAGTAGGAGATAAAAAAGTCCCCCAAAATAGCATTCTAATTACTATAATCGTTCTCAGTTCCTGTAGTGCCTATATAGTAGTACTATATAGTAAAGCGGTATGAGAATTAGCGGTTTGGATGCAGCCCCTGTGTGAGAAACATTGCGTAAATGATGATGCAGTAATACTGTGAAGGAACTATTGCCACCTACATAATCTCATACTCATACTGCTTTCTAATATACTCAAACTCTAAAACAACAAGGAAAGAAAACATTGGCAGATATGGCTCAAACTTGGAATGTGTCATATCCTTGTCTCACAAGATTTATATGTCTTGCTGAGATTTGTACTCTGTAGCATCCTGTTGAATATTGTCAGGTGGGAATACACGACACCCTTTACTTTACTGTTATGTAAGACTGAGTGATAATGAAAGTTTTTTGTATATCCCGTGTTATTTTACCTGTACATTAACACATGCACTGTACATATTTCTTGTTTTATATATGGTTATGTTGTAGGTTATTAGTGGGTTATTAGACCCCTTGTAAAAATACAACAGTTAACAGAATAAAATAAATTTATCCAAAAATCAATTCATCCAACAGAGACACAAACTAATGCTTCAACATAGGAAGCAGTTTGTTAATAAAAGATAGGTTTAGATAGGTGTCACATCTGCACCTGTTGGCACTCTGGACTCAATTACCCTGCCGTCTCAGAGGCCTTCATATATGGCTGCTGAGGACTGCAACTCCCATTGCTACACACTTCACCCATCTCAGTCACCTCACTTCTAAATTCCTGCACTTGTTTCCAATTATACACACACTGTAAAAAAAACTGTAGTTGGTTTTTCACATTGACTTTATGGTTCTGACCCTAGTTGTGTTATCTGGTTTTTACCTTGACTGACCCTTGCCTGTTTTTTTTTTTCTGTTTTTTTTTTTTCTTTTAAACTGTGATCTTTGCCTCAGGTTTTTGGTTTTATTTGGGGACCACAGAACAAAAAAAAGTTTTCCCAGTTTCTGAACTTATTCACTGCTAAAGAACTAAATTGAGCAATTGTTGTCTGAGAGAAATAAGGCGGATCCACTTCCCCATATGACTAATTCAATGAACTAATAAAGCGACTCTCTGAAGAAGTCAGTGAGCTTCTTCTGAACTCCTGAAGGTTCAAAAGGAGAAGAGAAGGGTCGCGGGTATCAGTCACAAGGTTCTCACTGAACTTGCATGTTGGGATGGTCAGGCTTCTCTCGACAAACCAGTAGCCTTTTTCTCAAACAGACTAAGACTCACAGAGGTCTGCTTGCAGTAAAGCTAGCCTTAGAAGACTGGCTTCAGTGGCTAGATTTCCCTTTATATTCACTTATCACAAGAACCTGGAGTATCTCAAGACAGCTTAATGACTGAATCCACATCAATCCCAGTGGACTTTGATCTTGAAACACTTCCAGTTCATTTTGTCCTATAGACCCGGGTTCAGGAACTCCAAGGCAGATTCTCTCTCTCCTCTATCCTTCTGCGGTCATCAACGGTGAACCAGAACTGCTGTGTAAAGGCCCTCACATGGGAGATTGAGACCAAGAGACTAAGAGATCAAACTCTGCCTTATCATGTCCCAGCGAATTGAACTCCCAACCGCACCTACGTGTCTCCACATTTCAGGGGAAAACTCATCACCTGGACTCATTGTTTACCCACCACTAGACACCCAGGTGGCCAACAAACTTGCTAGTTACTCAAGTTAAGGTATTGGTAGCCTAATATGCTAACTTAATTTAAACAGGTGAAACCAATCAATACCCTGTGACTGTGAAGGCTGTGAAGGGTGTGGTGAGTGCTGGGAAGTGCAGTCCTCAGCGGCCATGTTTGGAGGCTGCTGAGACTGCTGGGAAACGGAGTCTGTGGAGCGCTGACACAGGTGGCAGAGATGACGTGACACACCTACATCTATCTGCAGCCTGCATTCCTGACAGTAGACTAAAACTACAGAAAATGATTGTTTTAGTTGTTCTGATACAATTCAACAATTATCAGGCCCAGGAGGCATAACACTTTAAAACATTTCACCACAAATATTGAACAACTTTGAACATCTTTCATGACAAATCCATAACACCTTTGATCAATTTTGGTTTAGGATAGCTCACACACAGCTTTCACCAGTTAGTCTGTTCAAACTCTGGTATGTTTTCCTCTTTTATGTCGTTCATTTAGATAGGTGAGAAAATACCACTCATACTAAGGTGAGGACCAAACAAAGCCATCCAGTTCCAACACTAGCCCTGTTTAACTGCAGTGAGAATGTTCCAGAATCGATCCAACTGCAGAAAGTGAACCAAATATGCTGTGCATTTGAGGGTTGCTGATTTTTGTCTACATTTTTTAATCTAAATAGCTACTAAACCGAGCCAAAAGGCAGAGCTGGAATACTGCAGAAATGCCATGTTTTTAGGACATTTTGACTGACAAAAATAGAAACAAACACAGAAAATAAGTAGTAGTATAATTATCTAGTAATTTATTACTAGCGTTGGCTCTGTGTTCTCCATGCTCGGGTGATTTTTCTATGTGCACTTGGCAAAGGTCTGTTTACTTTTTTCTCTCACCATTATTCTCGCCAATGAAAAAAGGATTTTACACATGCATTTTCAGCTGCAAAATTACTAAACAATAATAAACCAACATTAAAATATTCATCCAGTCACTTAACATTTGTTAGCCATCATTAATATTTGCTAGTTACCATATGCCACCTTGGTTGTTAAAACTGTTTGACAATGACAGCAACAAATTATGGATCTGGATTAATCTTATCATTCAAAGCACAAGTCACTGTCATCCACCTGAACTGTAATGTACCGGTAACTAGTCTTAATAAACTGCACCATCTAGTGCAGATAGAGAAAATGTATACAATGTACACAGGAGATAAAAATTAATGACTGGGCAATTTGTACCCAGTTTCTATGTAGAAGTGTAGATTGTTTTGTCACAACAACTGCCAACCACAGACATGCATTGCACACATAATGTGAATACATACCATATGCACAGTCACAAAGGAAATGCATGACATTTAATTTCCTCTGGAATGTGGAGTACCCACTAAGAGGTCGTGCTCTGAATGTCTGGGTGTCTCCTGAACTGCACTGGTGTTCCCTGTCAGTCTCTCTGGCACCACCCCTACTGTTTAAATACTATTACTTAAAGAAGCACTGTTCTTTAAGCACTCATGTCTTTTCATCTCTTGATTTTTCTTACATTCCTCTACTACACAGACACACTGTCAGCATTTGTAGCATTTACTGTGATAATTTGGATTTCTCATTTGAATAAATTACTGTCATTCATACCACAGTGTTACTGAATTCTCAAATCAGCAGGTGTTGATTAATCTTCTGCAACAACATGGTTTCAATGCAGGTAATAGTTTCTTATGAATGTGCTCATTCCAATATGTTATTGTTTTTCTATAGTAACAGCTCTTTCACAGGGAGTCATATGTCAGATGCTCTACATAATCTAAAGCTAATAAACAGATTTAAAACAAACATGTTCTTGTTTAAGAAAAAAAAAAAGTGTAATCATTGATCATTTGAAGCTTTCTGTTAGAAAATGTTTATGTAGCATTTATTGAAGGAGTTTCAGGCGTCAGTACATTTCCTGAAACGGGATAGTGTTCAAGACAGAGGACTTTGTGCTTTCTACTTTCAACAACAGCAACATAACAAGCTTTTGTTTAGTCTTCTTAATTTCAAGAGCGAGAACACAGGAGAGGCTGGGGAGAGTTTCTAGCTGCTACACTGTGAGCAGCTTTACAACAGGGATTAAGTTGTCTCTTGGATACTCCACAACATTAAATACAAGTATAAACAGTTAATAAGTGTGTTTTATTTGTTCATTAATATATTATAAAATTGTAATCATTAGCAAATTATTGTGGTGTAAGTGAACACACGTCAGGCCATGCTGTTATACAACATGTGTTAATAGTGTACTAATTACATTGGTAAAAGCAACCTATGCCACCTTTCAAGGTCTCAACTGTCTTAGTCAGATTGTATGATGGTTACATCTACTTGTGGGATATGTCTCAGACAGACCTAGGATGTGTGTAATTAGTATGAACAGTAATTAATATAAACAGACAATTCACATGTGAATGTTTGCAGAAATAAAGATTTAAAAATTGCCCAGAATTGTTCTGATTCAGATTCAGATTTTTGTCACATATAGCTTTCAACACTAGAGGGTGCAACATTCATCTACTTCCCTTGTATTACACTGCTTTCCATAAACACTGTATGTTTAAGAGACACACTAGTTCCGTTTCCTGTATTTACAGGTCAAGGCTCATAACTCTGATTACAAAGCTTCTTCTTAAACTAATACACTGTTTATTCTCATTTAAACAAATAGGAATGAGTAAACTCAGAAAAGATTTTTTTCTTTCAATGATTCTTTTTTCAGAGCTTTGTGACCGTTTCATCATCATTAAAACTTAAACCCACGCAAAAAAAAAAAAAAAAAAAAAAATGAATGTTATCATTCCAGACAGCACTTGTATAACCCAACACAGAGAAAATAATATGCTTTGCAGAGCAACATAACATGGAGGTTCATTTCAAAGGCTTGTTTGTTTGCCTCTCACTTGGAATCCATTAGTGGGAGGCCAAGGCTGTCTTGCTGTCTGTCTCTATCCTCACCTCTATCCTCAGGAGTGCAGGGCCAAATTGTAATGACGAGGCACTTTGATTCTTGTTCTGACTGGAGTCAAAAAATGCCTTATAGTCAACCTTCTGCTTTAAACACCATCATCAGATTCTCATGGCCATTAAAAACCATTAATCTAAACAAAGGATATAAGTTACAGTGATAAGTATAGTATTTAAACTATGTTGCCTAATTAGGATTACAATCCTGCTTTTTAGAAAGTTATTTGATACACACTGGAAGTGCCTTGTGCCTAAGTACCAAAGTATTAGAAGGCAAAGTAGTTCAAGACAACCAAATCCACATCAACTGTAAATATGTGGCTGCTATAACAAGAAGTAAAATTATTTTTATGCTAAAGCTAAAGCATGCTATGGCATAAAGAATATTCCTAAAAGAAAACACATAACCTGGATAATTTTTCAAGTCCTGCATCTCATAATGTCTCGGTTCATTGGATTTTATTTCAGTAGTTAGGTCGTTCTTCCTGAACAAGTATCTAACGGCTTTGAATTCAGAAATGACACAACATTAACTGTGCAACAGGGACAGAATCATGATCTATTAACTACAACTTTCAGTATATTAGTCTTTTCTTATGTTTGAAATAAGAAACCATTCTGATTTAGGTTTCATGGGGAACTGATAGAGAAAAGGCTTGTATCCAGAACAATTCCATGAATAGTTGAATAATTTTGTAATGAGCCTTATTTAGATTGAATCATCTCAAATCTTCAAGATGTTCACAGCTGTTTTGACTACAGGGGGAGTTTTGTGAGATATTGACTTCAAACTCTTCAGTAGTACAAAAAATGTAGGATTTATACATGATTCCTAAGTGAGTTTCGCAATATTTTAAGTTCACAGAGAGTAGAAATGTCACTAGAATGAAGATCATGTAGATAATGTTTGAAAAAAAACATCTTGTTTCTAAGAAACAGTATGGCCTTCTGACAAAATGCCTGGCGGAATAACACAAATATTCTGACAAACAGTGGACAAGTTTTGACAATTTTCAGCTGCTTATAGACTAAATGAGCAAAGTGTTTAGACAGAAGTCTTTGTTTTGCCTGAACATTAATTAATGGACAGATACATCATACAGTGCTGTATCTGTATCAAATTCAACTTACTTGTTACTGTGTACGATCTAACTACATTTTCTTGACAAGAATAATGAACTGTGTGCAGTCCCCTCTGAAAGTATTGAAATGGCAAGTCTAATCCTTCACTGTAAAAGATTGCTGAACATTTTTACAGTAATTTGATGGCTGTTTGGGTCGCCAGTAAAGTACCCTAAAATTTACAGTAAACCGCTTGAAAAATAAGCTATTTTAAAGCTGAGAAAAAAGTGGAAATGATCTGAGCCATTGCACAACATCGGGCACAGCCAATACAACAATTTGGAATGTCATGAAAAGAAAGACACCACTGGAGTACCAACAACCAGGCATCAATCAGATCAGCCATGAAAAACAACAGCAGTTGATGACAGAAATATTGTGAGAGCTGTGAAAATACCCAAAAACAACAGCAGCAGAATCTGAAGGCTAGATTGGAATTCACAAAGAAATACAGCGACAAGCCACATAATGTCTGGAACCAAGATTAACCTTTACCAAGGTGATGGAAAGGCCAAAGTGTCGAGAAATGAAAGGATCTGCTCATGATCCAAAACACATAAGCTCATTGGTCAAGCACTTGGGATTGCATGGCTACTTCTGGAACAAGCCTACTAATCTTTTTTTCCCCGTGACTTTCTCCCTAATTTAGCCGTGTTAAATTCCCACCCATCAGACAGTTCTCCAGGGAAGGCGAGGCTATTACATGCTTCCTCCAAGGCACATGAAGCAAATGACACTCTTAAGCAAGCGACATCACCAGTGTTCGGACCCGTGATCTCCCAATGATAGGGTGATCACTTCTGTTGCACCACTCAGGAGCCTCTTGCTAATCTTTAATTCAGAAGTTTACAACAACATTCTGACTGCCAATGTACAGAGAAGTGCATCCAATCTAATTGTGAGGAACTTCATCCTGCAGCAAGACAGTGACACAAAACACACTGAAAAAACAAAACCAAGGACTTCATCAGGGGAAAAAGTGGAATTTTTTAGACTGGCCAAGTCAATCACCAGACCTTAACCCAAGCCATGCATTTCACCTCCTAAAGAGGAGACTGAAGGGTGAAACCCCTGAAAGCAAACAACAACTGAAAGAGGCTGTGATACAAGCCTGGAAAAGCATCACAAAAGAAGAATGCAACAGTTTGGTGTTATCAGTGGGTCCCTGGCTTGATGTAGTTATTGTAAGCAAGGGATGTGCAACCAAATATTAAGTGTTATTTTCTTTAATATACTTAAATATGATCCATACGTATACATTTACTCACAAACACCACCACTGAGTTGTTTATCACATCTTGATGTAAATATCAGCAAATGAAAGATGAAATTCTAATCATTCCTCTCATATACTCTTTTCATCTCAAACCCAAATGTTTTCGGTGTACAGCAAAAACCAAAAAATTGGAAGTGGCATTCCAATACTTCCAGATAGTGTGCAGAAATCATATATTTTTCCAATATGACCTGCACTGTACTGATCTGTACAAGAAAATAATATGAAAAATGCTGGTCATCTTACCTTTGTATCCTAATACAGCCACAGCTATTGTTAGCAGTGCACACAAGACGTACAAGAGCGCGATGGCTGCCCTTAGTGCCCAGTCATTTTTACATTTAGTACACTCATTCCCCTCCTGGATACCTGTAAAAGAAAGAAAGCAAACAGCTCAGTTTCACAATAGCAGCATTTTACTCAGTCATATGATCCCGCAGTTCAAACCTGCATTGCTTTTAGTACTTTTGAAAAGTCTGATGCATTTCTTTACTGCTAGACTTTAAATGCCAAAATACCAAAATCACAATGCAAGTTAGCTAAAACCTGACCTGAACTTTCTTATGAGAAATTATATTTTTTATTTTCATATGGAAAATTTGAGAATCATTTAAAGAAGTAATACCAAAAGCAGAGAATTTCCTGGTCCCATTGACAGCTTCTTAGCATTGATGATCAAGAGAATGGATGTAATTTTTTAATTATGTGTCCAAAGGGTCTACTGGCAAATAAATAGACTCAATGTTTATAATTAGCCATGCATAACTAACATAACCACTCATAAACTCTTTACACAGTGTTTACATGCTGCTAGGGCTGAGAAACTACTAATTAGAAAAAAAAGGCTTCTATTTTCCAGCAACACCATGTCTGAATCTTTTCATTCCTCCTACACCAGAGCGACTTCCCAACATTTACTCATTTATTTTTTATTAAATAATGGGATGTTGTACATTTAATCCATTTATAATTACATTTAATATTTTGAAATGTCCATGAAACAAATTAGTTCCTTTTATCACTTCAGTTATGACACCTATAAACATTTGTTCCTTCACTAGTCTCTCTTTTTCTCTCACTTCGATTTTAATAATAAGAGAAATTCAGCTGGCCATGTTACAAAGAAACCACGAAGTGCTCCACCCTGAAGTCTTGACCCTGAAGCAGTGACACTGTAGAGTCATTCCAAAAATGCTAAATAAACATCTCTTCATGGAAAGGTTCAGCATGTCAAAGATTTTTAAAATCTGTCTCTGGGGCATGTTTGCCTTACAAGCTACCGTTTAATTTGTTACTATAAAAATGATAATATACAGTTGAGGCCAAAATTATTAGCCCCCCAGGAATTATGGAACATTTTTCTAAACTTCTTCCCAATGTTTGCAGC
>JAQQZR010000001.1:16662885-16685647 GCA_030068235.1 Notoglanidium macrostoma | reverse complement strand
GGTGTACCCCGCCTCTCGCCCGAAGATGCTGGGATTGGCTCCAGCTTCCCCGCGACCCAGACGGATAAAGCGGTATATATAATGGATGGATGGAAAACACAACAGCAAATCAGAAAATGCAACAGCAATACCAAATATGCAACAGCAGAAGGAAAAACAACCAAACTTAAACATAACCACAAATCAAAAACATAACAGCAAAATCAAAAACACATCAACTCAACTCAATTAACACAAAACTGAAAGGGTAGGTTCTGGTGGCTAATTGGCTACAGCATGAGTCAGTCTGAGAGACCAAGGAAACAGAGAACTGGATGATTTTTACAGTAAGAAAAAATGATGGGCTTAAATGAATCTCTTAGAAAGGGCATCCATTTGATGTTATTTTAGATATGCTGTCAAATTTGTATACCATTAATATGTATACCTTTAATACATAAACAATGAAAACGTATCTCAAGCAAGCCAGGTTATTCTGAAGAAATAACTGCTCCTCACTATAATAACATTAGTAGTCCAACTAGATAACAGACTGAAAAAATTCCTGCTTTTTTGTGACAGTCCTTCCCCTTATCCAGTCAAATATGAGAATACGTACAATAAGGACCTAAGGTTTCCATTGAAGTTAATGTTGTCGCGTATTCTGATTTGCTGTTGCGTTTTTGATTTGCTAACGAGTCTTGCACTAATATGCCATTGTACTGACACAATTCTACATCTCAAGCCAGTAGACACAGAATTCTGATCGACTCTGAGGATAATACACGGCACAGTTTAGGTAGTGAACTGCCGTGCTCATTAAATAAAGACTATAAGGAAGCCATTTGTGTCAATTAGCAGACCTGGGCCTAACTAAGGGTCTGAGCCAGGAAATTCCCAAAGAGTGAATAAATACTAGAGCTTCCTGTTTGTGGTTAAGGTATGGCTGAACCTAACTTGATGCTTTCCATGGCATAACAGGCAGTGAACAAAAATGAGAGGAATCACTATCCTCTCACTGGCCAAAAAAACGCAGATCTGTGACTATAGCAATAAAGGCAGTACACTGCAGGTGGGAGTCAAAAACATTCTGCATTTTATGTTGTTGATGGAAGCTGATGAAAGAAGTAAGCATTGTGAAAGAGATGTGTGGAGGAGGTGGTGGAGACATAGAAGTCACAGAGGGGAATGTGAAGGAAAGGAGAGGGGGATAGAGTAAGAGAAGAGAGGGAGAAAAAAGAATGCTGAGGTTCACATCAATGCATGTAAAACAGCTGTGTTTCATTTGGACTCAGGAAGTCAGTCAGAGAATTCCTGTATTGCTCTTTTTTGGGGGAGGTTTGTACCTGGAGCAAGACACGCTGGTGATGGAAAGAAAAAGACAGCTATATCCAACCACAGATGCTCCAGGAACAAAATCTATGACAGATAATTCTCCACAGAGAATACAGAAGAAAGACTGCACAAATACTCATGCACCCATGCATTCATTTTGTATTTGTTTATTTTTAAGAAAATAAATAAGTAAATGCTGGCCTAATTACAGTCTCCACTTTAATGTTAAAATAACTAGAATATATATTATTTGATATTATGTACTTTGGACAATGAAAAGAACATTATATTTTCCTCAAAAATATATAATCAACTCTAGAATTACTGGCACAATTCAAGAAATTGCTGAAAAAAACTGCTTAAAATAAATATGACACATGATGATTCGATTAGAGAAAAACCACACATCTTTCAACACAGAAGAGACAGATGGTTCAATCTCAATCGGTCCCAAAATAATAAATAGTTTGAAAAGTCTGAAACAGTTTAAAAGGTTGTATGTTAAGAAATTGTCAGAAAGAGGATGACGTGTGCAAAACCGTATCAATGTGCCGTTTCGGAGGACAGGTGCGTACACGTTACAGTTAGATACAGGTCACTTGTAATCTTATGAATGTCAAATCCGATCTGAGCAATGAAATCGCAATTGAACAGTGAGGTTTGTAATGTGAACGTGGCCTAAGAATATTGCTACCATGCACGGAGGCATGGAGAATGGTGAGGGCAAAAACTAAAAACTATCAACTATTAGGTCGCACCTCAAAAATGACAAGCTGTTTGAACGGGTTGCACAAAAGAGCAACCCACATAATACAGCGCCTGAACTTCGCCAAGCATCATTTGAACTTGAATCATGTTGTAGTCAGATGAGGCCAAAATATGATTCACATCATTAACACTTTTGTTGAAAAAAACAACAACAGGCTACATACAAGGAAGAACATAACTGATGCTCTTGTAAAGGCTGAACGATGGCCATGATTCAAACTGTACTGGCATGACCGGGATATCACGAGTTCGTATCCAGACGATGCAACAGCCATCAGTTGTAGGGTGACAAGGGAGCAAAATTGCCTGTGCTCTCGGAATGGGAGGGAAATCATACACTCTCTCCCTTGTCATTGACAATGACACTGACATTAGCCAATTGTGGCCATCAGTGAGCTCATGTATATGGCAAATAGCAGCACTTTCCTCCAAGTATATTCCACTGCCCTGTGATGCAGCATGAGCAGCAGTTCAAAAAGATGTCCTTGGCTGATTTCATATGTCTCAGAGGAAGCATGAGTTAGCCTTCACCCTCCCCAGTTGGTAGTTGACGTATGATCATGGAGAACTGGCTGGTGAGTGAAAATGTGCACACAGGACCGGAACACAGTCTAAATGAAAAAAAAGTGTGTGTGTCTATTCCTCTGACTTTATGCAGTTGCAGATAAACTGTCACATTAGCTCAGCCATTCTGGACAATAAACAGCATTCCCTCCATGGCCTACTGGGTAAAAATTGAAGCTCCTTTAGTAGGAGAATTATTCAGCTCTGCTGTTGAAAGGAACAGTAAAGGAGGTTTGTACCTACAGCAATCACACTGTACAAAAGCTCATGTCCACAGACTTAAGATCAAAGCTCATTGGATGATATTTGAACTTTATCACGATTCACTGTTCATATCTAACATGCACTGCCACTTTACTTCTACTCATTTCTCTTCTTTTTTACTTTTTCTCATTTTCACTCTATACAATACCACAGCACTACCACTTTAATTCCACTCAAGTCTACTCCTATATCTATAAATGTTTTACCCCACTCCACTGCTACTTTCATATTCTTATTTTATTACATTTATAACGTTAAATTACACTTAGTATTCTTTCTAAATACTTTCTAAGTTGATGTAATGACGGGAATCTGTCAAAGATCCTGTCAAATATCTGAACGAGTCAAATATTTCAGTTCAGTTCACTTTAGTTTTTAGCCTATTTCTAATAATTAGCAGCAGGCTCCAGTAAAACTTGGAAATGGATAAGCACCATAAGCATCACGTTGGCACCACAGGTGTAAAAATGCTGCAGAGGCCAATTCTTTGTTATAGAATTAATAAAGACAGGCAGGCATATACACTTTGTTTCCTAGGAACAGCAGACCCACTGGGTTTATTACAAAGAACTAAACATTCCTCCTTTTCAGTTAATCTTCTTAAATTTTTTTACACACAGCCATTCCCAGATTTAATGAACACTTGCATGAGAGCTGGCTGGTTATCCATGCATCTTAGCTTGCTGAACCTGTACTTCATTTGTGTTAATCTTTCTTCTTTTTTTTTTTGTGATCAGCTCAAGTAAGCATTAATTGAAAGGATAGTATATTAAAGAAAGCAGATTTATACAGTATTTTGTCTATTTTCTACATTGTAGAACGATACTATGAAAAAAAACACATATGGAGTTATGTTGTAAATGAAAAGTGTTAAAAAAACTAAATATGTTTAATATTTTAGATTCTTCAATGTAGCCACCAAAGCCAGCTGGCTTTGACAGCTTTATCTAACCAGCTTCATGAGGTAGTCACCTGGAATGCTTTTCAGTTAACAGGAGTGCCTTGTCAAATGTTCATCAGTGCAATTTCTTGTCTTTTTAATGTGTTTGAGATCATCAGTTGTGTTGTTTCAAAGTAGTGTTGCTATACAGTAAACAGCCCTATTCAACTACTGTAGTAATCCACATTATGTCAAGAACCGCTCAACTAAGTAAAGAGAAATGACAGCCCATCATTACTTTAGGACATGAAGTGTAGTACAAATAAAAAAAATACTGGTACTGTATATAGGTAGAAAAATAATGTATGTATTTTAATATACATATACATTACACAAGTCCCAAAGTGATGATGCACCAGGTTATGCCAATTTCACAACCACTGTGCACTTCTGAGACCAATAACTACCTCTCCACAAATACATCTACAATCACCCTGAAGAATGTTAACAAGTAAACACTTTACAAAAAAAGGGAAATGACCACAGAGACAAATTACCACAGCATTATGTCAGTAATCCTGTGCACTGTACAGCTTGGAATCTGTTTTTAAAATCCTGAGAGAAAAAAATAAAACAAAACACCAAACAGGTTTATGACTCTTTAAATAGGCCAGGCCTCTGAGAACATCTGGATCTCATTAAACATAGCATGAATCAAAGTATGCATGAGAACATTTGATACACCAACATGCCAAGGACTGAAGGATAAACATCTAAAATGTCAATTCAAATTACAGTCGGGATGTAAGGAGCACTTCTCTAAATGGTGCCATTGTGGAACGGGCTTCCTTTCAAAGTAACGGATGCATTTCAGTCATGGAAACATGCGTCACTTGACCAAGAGCTGACTCTTTGTCCCAGGTATAACATCACACAGGCAACAAAAGAAGAAAACATCTTTATTAGTCTTCCAAAAAGGCGAGCTGTGATTTGGTCGCAGATTATAATAAAGTGGTGCAATTGTTCTAGCAACAGAAAGAAACACTATTGAATTGGATGTCATCATACAAAAGATGTTTCCGGAGGAAAAGACCAATGCAGAGCTGGCTACAGGAAAAAAATGTCCTCACTAACTTCAATATCCATTATGACATCACCTAACTTAAGAAAGACAGAGAGAATAGGAGCAGGAATGTGTTCTCTCGTGAGCTCAGGCAAAGGCAATAAGCTCTTGCTTATACACTGGCAAGGTTATTAGGCCATGTGTGAACTGTTTTCAGCTCCAATCGCTTCCATATGTGATCATGGTCTCATGCAACAAAAAGTAATTTGGCAGGAATCTAGCCAATCCAATGTCCTTAAAAAAAAAGAAAGTTTTATTACCAGAAAGAGCTAGTGTTGAAGCCATGTGAGGCTCTGCCCTGACGCATTCGATTTCAGCACTGCCATTGTTTGTTTGAAGTGACAGAGGAGACGTTGTTCAAGTCTTCAGTTTAGTGGCAGGTTTGGAGGTGATTATGTCCAGCCACAGGGGAGCCATTTGCCTTCTGTTATCATAAGACACACCGTTAAACAAGTCACTTATTTTAATCTGAAGCAGCAGGCAGGAAAGAGGATGTGTGGAATTTGACATTCAAACAAAAATCATTCAGAACCAGAAAGACAGATTCCGACTAGAATCTCAGATAGGAAGTCAAACTTGCTTGAAGAGTTCAAACCCAGACACTATTCTTTCAAATTAGAAAGAGCATCACATAAGCATTGCTAAATATAATCTTTTAAATTAATTATTATTCAATTTTCTAGTATTTTTTTTTTTAACTTCAGAGGTGCCGCCAACATTTATGGAAAATAAAATTGATATTTTGAGCTCAAAAATGCTGTTCATTTTACATGCAACACAGCTTTTAGCTCATGAGGCCTTCCAGGGAGAGAATAACAGTAACTGAACTTTGTAATTCTTCCACTAATTTCTTAGAAGGTTGGAGAATGCTTGTAGAGAGATCTTGAACCATTCCTCCAAGAGAAAATCCGCGACTCTTGATGCTGATTCATGATTTATAATCTTAGGTCTGCATCATTTTTTATTAAGATTCAAATCCAGAGATTGAAATTGTCATTACAAATTCATGTGTTTGTGCAGCTATTTATCTGTTGATTTGGATGTATGTCTGAGGTCGTCTTCTTATTGAAAGATGCTTATATGACTAATTCTTAGCCTCTAAGCCTCTTTTTTTTTTTGCAAAATATCTTGGAGTGAAATTCATAATGCCAGTAATCTTCACCACTCGCAACCAAACAGCTCCAAAACTTTTTTTTTCTTTAACAAGTAAACATTGTGTATAGAGAAGACATTTGAATGGTATTTTAACTGGTTTTTTTTTTTTTTTTTTATTTGGTATTTTTATTTCCATTACCTGACAACATATCTGTAAAGGCTTTGATTTTCCCCATGGCAATAAACTATAAAGGGATTTCACAGTGGTGGCTCGGTATTTAAGACTTTGACTGTGCATCTGACAAGATTGTCAGTTTAAATCCCAGCACCGACAAATCCCACACTCCCACTGTGTTCTTGAACTGAATCTTAACACACTACTGCATTCTCATACAGTATTCTGTCTCAATTGTAAGTCATTTTGCATAAGTGTCAGTCAAATGAGAGAATGTACAACCTCAATTCAATTCCATTCAATGTGATGGAAGATTGTTGTTGGTGGTGGTGTTGGTGTTATTAAATAAATCCTTTATTCATTCATTCAATAACCAGTTTTTCCTAATTAGGATGTCTATGACTGTAGAGTCTAGGAACCAGGAACGCTGGCACAAGATGGAATCAGTCCATTGCAAGGGCAGCATGCACACACATACATTCTCACATTAATTAACAGCTGTGTAGCCAATCCACATGTTTTTCTGGATTGAGAGGAATAACTCAGAGCATCCCTTTAAATATTTACTAATGCCAGGTAAGTGTCTATGTCTGGAAGCTGTAATGTATCCTGTAACATCCGTAAACATGTTCTTAATCAGACTGTAAGAAAAACATACTGTAAACATTAAACAACTGTAAGCATATGTACTTATATTTGCATATTTGGCTGATGCTTTTAAAAGGCAACTAATGGGAAGGGTCTTGCTTAAGGACACAACTGTGGTAGGTTGGTCCTGCTGGGATTTGAGCACACAACCACTGTAACACAAAGCCTTAACTACTGAACCACCACGACTAGCCAAAACCAGCTTGCATAAAGTCAATGCAATCTTTTAGTGTGAGCTAATTCAGTAGTAAATGATTAAATCAAAGTATGATTCCCTGAGTTGCCTTTGTAAAATTTGCAGGGTTTTTTTTTTTTTTATTGAAAAAAGAGTTTGGTGTTTTTTTCTCATGCTGTTGTAGTATGGAATAAAAACCCTACAGAATAAAACAGGCTGATTTTGTGACAGTGTGCCTTTAAATTTAAATATGTAGACAGCTTTACTCTGATTGGCTCTGATCAAATGGATTTGACCAAGTTAGTGATAATATTTATGGATTTAACTTTAAAGACACAACCCTCAAAATCAGCCTGTCTTATCCAATTGGTACGAGAACAAAGATTTTTTCAATTAAAAAAATAAAGTTGATAACAGCAAAATGAGCAAAGTGTACTTCATCATGTGTTATTTTATTCTATGCACGATAGTACAGTCTTTTAATACAAATATGTTTACACTTCTTTGTTTTTATCATACTTTATTGGCAACGCTGCCAACTGTTACAGTGCATGCTGGGCATCTTGGGTAGGGAATAGTCTTGAGGAGAGATTGTATCTGCAGCACCACCCCCCTGCATACCATCACTACAGGACCATAAAGACAATAAATTTCTTTAATAGAGCTTCACACAGCACACTACCCGATCTCTCGCTCTCTTTTCTCATTTGTTAGCATATTAGCATGAGGTCATGTCCAGTAAAGAAAGACCATATGTTACATAAGTTACAAAACAGGCCTGAGGGGAACAGACTGTCCTAACCATCTAGAGTGCAGCAAAATGCAACTGAACGTTAAATGTAATTATGCACTCATACTGTACATATATTAATCTCCGAGTACAAAACCTCTATCAGGATTGGGCACATGGTGACTGGAAGGTATTCAGTTCTAAAAGCGCCATAAGGGATATTAATGTTAGGACCATGGTAAGAATGTTTACTTTAAAGTGGAAATGATAGTAATGACCTAAATGATAGAGGGCATAATCAAGAAAGAAAAAAGTTCCTGGATTTAGTCATTCATTGCTAATAGCTTTAAAATAATGGGAAAGAAACATGCTCCACAGGGACTGAAGAAAGAACACTTGGCGTCAACAAGATGAATTTTTACTCCAGGAGATCTCTGTGCTATGTGATGTCATGCTGTTGCTCCATACACCTCTGGTCGTTGCAAACAGCTTAGTTTTTCAGCCACTAGTAATGTTCTGGCATCTAGCTTCGGACAAGGATAGCAGTGAGAGTAGAAAAATGGACATTTTTAATAAACAATGTGGTGTATATAGAAAATCGCAGTAAACACAAATGTTATGTCTTTTTGTAGATAAATGATGGAGAGATAATTCACACAGCTTTACAAGGTTATGTTTGGAATAACCGTAAACAATATTCATTGTTCATTCAAGCTTTTGCAGTGCTGTACACATTCTCGCTGTAGAATGACAGATCTCATAGCTTTTCATTCATTGTTGGTCACTTAGGTTTTGTTAATTGTTACATGATTTAGCAATGCCAATAGTAGTATTCCTCTACCACAGCTTTCTTCATTATTGAGCATGAGATCACCGAAACAAATGGCTCCCTAAAAGCAAGGCTGGCAATAAAGATGGCATAAATGAATGATGACATAAAGTGACTAAATAAAACAAATTCCCAAAAAGGAAGTCGTGTATAGAAAGAGCCAAATCTTGTGCTATAAAAATTCAAAACTGACCAACAATTTTTATTACAGCAATTGAAGTATGCTGCCAAAAAAAAAGCCAGCAAAGCCAAATTAAACAAAAAACCTTCATGTATCACTGAGACATTCTTTCGAGCATGTAAGAGTGCTAAGATTTTCAAATCTCCATTTCAACTCACGCTAAGTATGGAGATTTGGTGGTTTGGAGCAAAAGAGGCTTATGCTCTGGGTGGTCCAGCCTGATGTCTTGTTTGCTGACTCAGCACTGGCCTTCAATGCATTGAAAGGCTGTCTGTTACTGTTAAGTGCATGCACTGCCTCCTTCAGCAAATAAAACAACAATATTCAATTGTACTGAGGAAAAGTGCAGTGAGTACTGAGGAAGAGTACTAGAACTAATGGTGCTAAAAGCATTACTGAAACACATATGAATACAAAGTACAGTGATGCTTGCTTGTGTGATCCCCATATTATTTAAATTTAGTCCTTGAGTGTGACTAAGTGCCAGATTGCCTACATACAAACATGAAAAGGACATAGAAAACTAGTTTATATAGTACCACTTTAATCTCCATGATTTAGACATTCTTCTTTGATTTAAAACATTGGAGAAAAAAATCAAAATGAATGAAACATGAGCTGGAGGCAGGTCTTCTTGACTGCCAAAGTAATCAAAGTTTAAAAAATAAAGGCCAAGTGCCTCTGTCTTGGCCAGATCTGAAAATGGGATCTCCAGTAAGCACTGCTTTTGATTCTAAACAGAGCGAATGAAAATACACATCTTACTTATGCTAGCACTCTTTTTTGCAGGCCAGGAAGTATGGAGTTGGTTTTGGCTAGAGGGTGAGCCAAAAGACTTTCATTAATATATCAGACAGGGTGTAGCACTTTGGGCCTGCAAAGAAATAAAAGCGGCACACTAACATATGTGTTATTTTTGATTGGGTGCCTGCTGAGGAAGAAAGGCACTATGTCCATCCATCACAGAACAGCACACTGCCATGTGAAAGCTTGTTACATACAGGGGTGCTGTTTACGAGCAAGAGCATCCCTGGAGTTCTGTTGCTATGATGCCTTTTCTTGGAAGATATGTATCTTGAACTCAGCTCTGGATCTGATCATGCTTTTAACATCTGGTAGAGGGAACAACAGATGGCCTGCTTTAGAATGTCAATTTATGTCCATTTATCCAGAGGAGCGTTATTTTAGGGAATCACTGGCTTTTTCCCAGAGACGACAAGTCCTGTGACCACCCACTTCCTGGACATTAAAGGTCAAGAATATACTGGTCCAGATATACTAATTCAAGCTTACTGGGAACTACCACAGAATATTTACCTGTATGTTATTATGGTTTTTGCTTTGTTCTTCTTCAAAACAGTGCTCATCTTAGATAACTACTTTTGACATACTAAATCCATTCTTGTGTGACTGTATTTGTCATTTCCAAAGATCCTGTTTTCCTAAACTAATCCCCTTTCCACAACCCCATGGCTCATGCCAAGAACTTTCTGCTGGATATCAGTCATTCATGCTTCGGCTGAACTCAGACTCAAGGCATAAAAATCACCCCATCTTCTGTGGAAAAGTGGTTGTTCCAGTTCCCTGATCCAGGAGAACAAGATAAGGTAAAACTATACAGACCAGATCCCAAGAGAGATTAAATTGAAGACTTTGGAGATAAGGGAATGAACTCTCTGCCTACCCACTCCCCATGAACGAACTAAAATAAACAGGTACACTACAAACACAGTACTCCACTCCAGACATACCACAAGAAAAGGATCTACAGTTCTCGCAAGTCTAGAAAATATGACAGTAACATTTCTACAAATGCAGGCAGCTTTCCATATCAGACCCTAATAATTTGCATGGCAGAAAAGCTATACCTAGTTTACTCTTTACTAGGCTTCAGGGGGAAGAACCGTGACGAACTTAAAATCAGCATGAAAGTGAAAAACGTCCAAGTATTAATTAAATGTGACACCACTGAATTCTCAGTGTATTATTTATTCTGGCGCTGGTTCTGTATATCTTAACAGTTTTGGCCAAAAGGGACATGATTAAAAGTTCTGTTTAGACTTTAGGGTGTTTAAAAACACTCATGTACAAATCTCAGGAACTGTACACTGGAAATTCAACAATATCCAAAAGCATTCCGCTCGATTACTGTTTTAGTGATGGTGATAGAGAATGCATTCAAACAAATCAGTCCAAAATCTCCCATAACTACTTATATGAATTGTGACTCTAAAGTTCACGGCATATGATTTGCATCATTTTAATACTCATCAAACAAATTCAGTGAGTCTACATGCACTGTAGATTGGGGTGGCGATATCCTGGAAGAGGCCAGACCCATCCACATAGAAATGTTTTGTAGAATAAAGGTGATAAATTAGAATAATGTTACATACTGTAGCTTAGAAATGAGCATTCCCTCTAAAAGGGCAAGCGGACCCAAATAACACCAACAAAATCGTTTGCACAGCACAACAGAGTCACTGATTGTTCCTTTAATTTGCCATCTATCAAGCACTCATTTGGTCAGGAAACACAACATGTATAGCTACAAACAGGAATATTGTTATTAATATATCTATATGTTGTAATCAAGTTCATATATGCTGAAAAGTAGTTCAAGGAAACAAATTTAATCCCTGAAAATTACCACCACACTCTCACACTAATCACCAATGCATTTATGTCCACAACTACATAACTGTGACAAAACAACGTGCTGAGCATGGTTTGAAATTGTCGCCGTACTCATGTGGAAATACTGTCGGGAGGTTTCTCTCGTTGCTCGGAATGTGGATTTGCTGTAGGAAAGAGAACTGCAAATTTTCTCTGTCTGTGTTTTCACTGGCTCCAAAATAAGGTCTGTGCTAGGATGCCGAATATCCACTTGCAAGCACACCCCCACGATTCCTTGCTCCAGCACCAACACAGCAGGAGCCTGGCCAATCGACCCCCACGCTCTCCAGCTTCTCTCACTCCCTGCCCCCTCCTTGGCCAGCAGTTAAACAAACCCCATGAGATCGGTGCAGGAAACAGGTCAGCACCTCTTTGGATTAAAACTCTCTATGGAACATAGAATTTTTTAAACAGTTTAGATCTTAAAATGGATTTGATTCCTCTTGCCTCAGTGAAGTCATGCTATGTATACATCGTTGTGTTAATGAAAAGTTGCATTCAGGTTCATGACACTTCCATTGTAGGGGAAAAATGACTTACAAATATTGAAGTTAGTTTTGCTGCAAGCTATAAAAGACATCTGTGGTATTTCTCTACTGCTGATTCAGTAGGCAGAAATAACATGAAACCTAAACTCAGCAATGTCCAGTCCAGTGGTCTTTCAGGGTCAGTACAAGGGCTGCATAATTATTGACAAAACAGGAATCACAGTTACTTTGAAAATGAACCAGTGAATACTTTTACCCAGTTTGTAAGAAACGATATTAATGACTGGTTAAATAATTAGTATAATTATTCTCTGGTTAAATAAGTCATCTGTGGGCATGATAAACATGCTATATGCAGAAAGCATCAGCCATGACTCATTTGCTCCCTTCATTCATTTTAAACATTTAGTTATTTGCTTAGTAGTTTGGGAATATAATTTCACAGTTTAGGTTTCTGACATTGTTTCTCCCATTTTTTCTTCAGTAGACTCGTCATGCTTCATGTGTGTGTGTGTATGGCTCTGTACTAGAATGTCTATAGTCATTTGCCACTACAAATAATAGTGTTCTAGTTAGTACTGTGGCAAATTAAATCGCTGAGCTATATTTCTCCAAATGATGACGATTATCTGGATGGCAGAACCTAAACGTTTCCTAATGGCTTGCTTCAGTGCATACCCACATCATGTCCATGCCTAACTAATGCACACATCTCTAAATCAAAGCCATTTGGAGGCAACAGCACAGAAGGGGTCCAATACTCTTCTGATGTTCTCACAAATCTGTCAGATCTCTTCAGGTCCATCATTCCCACTTTGCATGCCATAAAAGACAGAATCCAATTCTTGCCTGCCAGTTTAGAAAAGCATGATTAAAGTGCTTTGATCCCTTGCCTGGATCTTCTCACGTCACAAACATCACAGTCCCTGTCATGAATCCTCCAACCTACTGGCTCCCTGATGAACACAGCTATGCACAGGCATCTGGAATCTGCATATGGAGCTTAGATCCAGGACCGCAGCTGCTTAACCCTTTCATGTACGGTGTCCACACTCATAGACACTTCAGGCTGTTTTTAGAAATATACTAGATGTAGATCACCTGCAAACCACTTCACTAAGTGCAACTGTTGAGTAACCTTAAAAATCTGGATGTTTTATTGTTTATGCATGAACAGGTTAAAGAAGAAAGAATATCCCATCACTATGAAGTAGGACTAATCCACAAGTTTACCTTTAGACTTGACTGAAAGAATTCTTAAAGCATAGTGGAAACATCTGCGTTAAGGGTTTTTGGCAGTAAGCTTAGAACATTGGAGTAATTGTGACTCTGTCTTCAGTAATTTGAAACTTTAGCAATACTCTGGAATGCACAAGATGTGCAATCTCAAAATGGCCAAGAAATAAAGTCTCTTTAGTACTTCATCATAGAAACCGCGGGAAGTTGCAGAAGGATGTAAGAACCATAAAAATGACCTTCTGTGCTGCTCAAGGTAAATCGTAGAAAAATATGGAAACGTTTACAAGACTAAATATTACTTTTCAGTGCTTGGAACAAAAAAATAATAACTTTTCCTCACTCACGCTAAATATAGAAAACGTCACTCTTTGGACAAAGTAAAAGTGGGGAGGTCTGTTCACACCAGTGTACCTCAGATAGGTTAATGACGCTAGCATATGGGAACATGGAGAACTATGTTAAATGACCCATTCATTTGCTTTAGTCATACAGCTTAGTCCAACTTTAAATTTAAAAGGAAGAGACACTTTTTTTTATTCCAAGTGCCAAATAATCTATGCTTTGACTGTGTGGTGAAGTGTAGGCTACTCACCAAACCGTTTGTAGCCGAAGGATTGCACTTCCTCGTCATCAGTAAAATCGTCTGCAGAAAGATTAAATGACAACGATGTTAGACAACAAGGGCCATGATAGTGTTCCACTTTGTTGTGACAATGTGAACACATTACTAGAACAAATAAATCAGTTTAACAATAAACAGCTATTAAGTGAAACAGAAAGCAACTGTATTACAAGCAAGTTTGAAAAGTCTGAACTGTCAAACTGAAGGCCAACCAGCAATAATACTAACAGGATTTATCTGGATTACTCTCAATCAAAAACTGCCAAAGCCAGCATGTAATAACAGTGTTATGATTCCAAGGGCAGAAATACTTTGCAGAAACATGTGATCTCCTGGCTGCAAAGTCCATTCTCAGGTTAAACGCAATGACACCATCCTCATTTCCTGTTCTGACTTGATATAAGAATAACACCTGTAAGAAAAGGGGTGACACCGGAGTCTTGAATCTTTCTTTGTTGGAAAGCAGAAAAAAATTAAGAAAATCATACTTTTTTCTTTAGTCTAATAACCTGCAAGGCACCCACAACAACCCCGTGAGACACTCATGCACATTTGCACCTCTGTTGACTCATGCTAATACACAGACACTGACCACAAACCTGCAAGAGCACATAACATGCAAGTGGAAAACAGTACAAGCATAATGGGTCTGTTAGTCATGAAGGAAGCATGAAGCCTTTTTCATATAGTTACAGCCTGAAACACAACATTTTGCCTAGATGATGATAAACTAAGGGATCCCACATGTTGTCTGCAATATCCCACATTTTCACAATTTTTGCAATTAAAAACAAGATTTATTTTGCTCCAGACAAATACAATCACAGCTGTGTTGGTATTTAGGTATTTAGTACCTTAAGGGCAGTGCATGTATAGCTAAAACCTAATCTTTATCTGTATTTTGCATAAGATGACAATGTAGGGGATTAAAAACAAAGTACTTGGCAACTAACTGAGCATATAACACATATAACCCTAGAACATGAATGCACATAAATATTGAGCAATATGTTAAGACTATAATGAATATCACTGCAGGATTACAGAATGTTTGGAATTTCCGTCAAATCCGTATGGTTAAATGATTTGCCCGAGGTCTGAGCGCCTGCTTTTACTTAAAAGGGCCACAATGTTTATAGTTTTGCCTTACTTACCAATTTACATTGCATAATTCTCAGAGTGTCCTTTGTAGCAAAGAACATGACTCATTTACCCAAACATTATAGCTCCCCAGTCCTCCATTTTGGTTTCCAGGAACACACTGTGGCTCTTTTTCTTTAAGATTACATAATCCTGACTCCTTCTTTTCCACTGTTCATAAACATACATACAACCTGTCTTGGAGCTGAGAGCCTGCATGAAGCCAGGAAAAGGAATTCTCATATTAATACTCATAGCAATGTCTTTTAACTTCAGTCCCTGTAATTTGTCACCGATTGACCTGTAATTAAAACAGCTAGAAATATACTAAAATTCGACAATACTATGTGCTTTATATGAAGTCCCAGAAGGCCTGAGCAGAGGCTGGAACGTTTGAACCACGGTTGTTCTCTGTCTAAACAATAAATCTTCTCTTATTGTGGGTAAACAGTTTCTAAAAATGACCGAGGTCAGTGAGAGAGTGTTTTGTGTACAGATGATTGTGTTCAACTGTCCTAAAGTCAGGCGACTCAGCCAAAAACACACATGCGGCCAACCAGCCTTGACACACCACAGGCGGTTAATGGAGGCCAGATGTTTGAGTAACACGCATTCTTTTCACAACGAAAAGAAAAAATATGACAAATACTACCATACTGCTGTGAAAGCTAGGACAAAATAGGAAAGTTTCCATAAATATCTCACTCATACTTCCATAGTAAATAGGTAGCCAATAGTCTATCAAAATATTGCTCCGAACAGTTCTCAGAATATATCACTTTGTGCTCCATAGTACTGGGCAATATGGAAAAAATCTTATTACAATCATTTTTTCATGTCTTTGACATCGGTATATATCATGATATTTTCCTGACATGACGATATTTATCACGATATCCATTATGTTATGAAAATAATGTTCAGAGACTAAAGAACATGACAGCACATGTAAACATACAGATGTGCTCTTGTGCACCGCTGCAGCTAGTTCAGGCTCGTCAGACACCTGACATAAACCTGCGCTGCTCCCAACACAGGACACTCGTTCATGAGCTCCAGTGCTGCGCTTGTGTGCTGGGTTTTTGCTCTTTGCTCTGGAACTCAGCTTCAACGTATTTGCTTTGCTTTTGTTCTCAGTGTTTTTGCTCTTGTTTTACTTTTTTTTTACTGTTCACTCCAGTTTTGGGCTAATAAAGCGATGTTTTTTCTACCCGTGACACAAACTAGTTCTAGCTAGTTATTAAACTAGTTCTACATATCATGCTGCATTATACAGATTCTTCATTTATTTATGGGGTTTTACCCCCATGCACAGCAATTCATTTCTAGATGAAATTTGATATTTCTGTCAAAACATGGTACACAATTGGCTGACAATGTGAAAATGTGAATTGTTATATTGAGATATGATCATTTATCAATATATCACCCAGCCCTAGTACTCCATACTATCGTATTAAATAGAATGTCAGTTAGTACACCACTTTAGGTTTCCATCAATTTGTACTCCATACTACGGTACTAAATATTATATAAAATAGTACACCGCATTATGTTTCCGTCTGTTTAAAAAAAAACATTAAACCATGTGATTATGGCATACCTTGAACCAAGCAAGGTATGAATTATTCCTCTGCATTTAACCCATCCAAGCAGTGAACACACACAAGTGAGAAGTGCACACATACCCAGAGCAGTGGGCAGCTGTATGCTGCAGAGCCTGGGGAGCAGTTGGGGTTAGATGCCTTGCTCAAGGGCACTTCAGCCGTGGATGCAGAGGGAAGGGAAAGTGATGTTCCTTCACTCCCCCCACCCACACATTCTTCCTACCGGTCCAGGGAATCGAACCAGCGACCTTTCGGTCCCAAACCCGCTTCTCTATCCTGCCCTGCTTTTTGCTTGTTTGCTTTCCATATTACCATACTAAATAGTATGTAGCCTGAAATAGTAAGGCACCTTAGGTATCTTTTTGTAATCCATACTACCGTACTAAATAGTGTCATGTCAAATAATACACCCCTTTAGGTTTATAGCCTATAGCTCTTTGTACTCCATACTAACGAACTAAATAGTATGTAGCCTAAAATAGTAAGGCACCTTAGGTAGGCTATCTATCTGTAATCCATACTACCGTACTAAATAGTATGTATAATTGTATGGCACTACTTCATACTACCGTACTAAATAGTATGGAAAATAGTTCACCACTACTCCATACTACCGTACTAAATAGTATGGAAAATATTTCACCACTACTCCATACTACCGTACTAAATAATATGGAAAATATTTCACCACTACTCCATACTACCGTACTAAATAATATGGAAAATATTTCACCACTACTCCATACTACCGTACTAAATAGTATGGAAAATATTTCACCACTGCTCCATACTACCGTACTAAATAGTATGGAAAATATTTCACCACTACTCCATACTACCGTACTAAATAGTATGTATAATTGTATGGCACTACTTCATACTACCGTACTAAATAGTATGGAAAATAGTTCACCACTACTCCATACTACCGTACTAAATAGTATGGAAAATATTTCACCACTACTCCATACTACCGTACTAAATAGTATGGAAAATAATACACCGCTCTAGGTTTCCATTACCATTAAATTCCATTCTATTTGTACTCCATAGTGATGAACGGTAGGTCTATATAAAAACAATAGGTACCAGTGGTTCATTATTACGACCAAGAAAGACATGTCGAAAATATATATGTGTACATTTAAAACCCTTTATTAAATTATTTTTCGTGAAACTTACCCTTCATTGTGGAATGAAGCAGAAGCTCCTTTGCCTTAATGATGCTGGTGTCAGTTCACATCAACTGCATGACGGAATCAATGATGGTTCAAGAAATGAAAAACTGAAAGTTGGCAAAAGTCCTGGCTCCAAACCTATTTGTCTCGCAAGTTGTCCAATGTGTGCTGGTCCACCTGAGACGTGAGTGAGCTCTTCTGGGCAGAAAATCCCCACTTTAACTGTCCCAGTGAAGTAACACGCTGACTTTCACAAATATCTTTTCTACGAAGAAAACAAATAATTCTCTTTCTCCATGCAAGCGTCTCCGGGGTGAATAGAGGTGAGTTGGGGGATAAGAGAAGGCTGCAGAAAGCTAGAGGAGGTTCTGGAGGATTGTGCAGGCTGTGTGTTGCTCACTTGGTTTTTACATTACGACAGAAACTCCAGCTAGGCGCCGAATAGCAAAGAGAAACCAGGTGAAAGCCGAGAGGCTCGCTAGAGCTCAGTGTGAGCTGAGAACTGCACATCTGGAGTTCAACTTCCTCCCAGAAACCCAGGGGAGGGAACACACACACACGCACTCACGCACGCGCGCGCGTACACAGACATTTCCTCGTGCACACACATTAACTCATCCACACACAGTAAACGCTCCTCTGATTGCTTAATCTTACTCTAGCTCTCACGCACAGAGAGTTATGGGGAAATTGTTTTCTTTTAGCAAAATGTCGGTATTTCCATTTAACATGTATGTGGAATTATTGGACTGTAAGCCTCACAAATTCACATCCACGTCTTTCACACCCTCACGCTTACACATACCTGTTTGTTTTGTTTTGCTTTTTTTAAATGTTTTTGGGGTTTTGTTAAGAATGATGGTATAAAAACTATTTTTGGTACTCTAAAGAAACCAAAAGATTATTATTTAAAAAAGAAAAACCCTAAAGAATTTTCTAGTTGCCACAAAATGTTTCACCACAAAGGACCTTCCACACATTCCTTATATTTAATGTAGGATTTTTTTTTTTAAACTTCTTTATGGTAGTAGAAAAAATAGTCAAAGATCCAGCAATTAAAAGGCTCTCTAAGCATCACCCTGAAGATCCTTCATTGTCATATATTTATAATTTGAAATATTTGGAAGTCAGGAAAAAATAAATAGTACATTTTGAATACGAACAATAATAGACATTTTTTTTTTTGTCCACATACTGTAGAGTAATAGAATATCCGATGTCTAACAGAAATAATCCAACATGAAAGAAACAAAGATAAAAAATAAAAAGTCCACCAGGTGAGTATCATCATGACCAGAGATATAGTACTGGGATGCTGGAGCTTACCGGGTTTAAACAGTGAGCTGCTTCAGTTATTCAGGAAGGTACAAAGCTGTTTATTTCTTTATTCAGATAGACTGCATATATGACTTAACATTAAATGTGTTATATTTCTAAGAGTACAACAATCGACCACAATTACGTATTCTGAAGTCTGTTCCCAACACTACATCTTGCGACAAGATTAGCCCTTGTGATGTTTTTCTGTCAAATTTGGCTTATTTGCTATTTTCCTCTATCATAACTATGGTTCTCATCTGACCGGCATAAAGTTAAATGACTTTATCCAGAATGTCTGAACACATCAAATTAATGATAGCTGATTTCATTTACTTTCCTGTATTATTATTATTATTATTATTATTATTATTATCTGTCTGTTTATCTATCTATCTATCTATCTATCTATCTATCTATCTATCTATCTATCTATCTATCTATCTATCTATTTTATTTTATATTTTTTTAACATCTGTCTTGGCCATTGTTGACTGGCCAGAAAAATGATTGGGCCAGACTGCAAAAAGGTGCAGAATAAAATCGCACATACAGCCATACAACCATCCAAAAATCCATATACCCCCTTTTTTTCCCCATGTTTTGTGACTTTAATTTGTAAGTGTGGACTAGGTCTGTATACATGTATATCTACCCGTGTTTAAATAATTTGTATTTACTGTTTGAATGTAGATCAAGAGTTTGCTGTCAGTCATGTTCATTTGTCAGTTCTTCATTGCTAAATTTGGGCTGGCTTACTTCTATTCTTATTTGCTCATGAGTGCACACTTCTATTGCTACTGTGTACTGTCGAGTGTAGTATTGCAACAACCAATAAATATACTTGGCAAAAACATACATACCAACAAAGTTCTAACCTGGTATCTATGATGTACAGAGGCATTTCTATTATAAGTTATATTTTAAAGAATGGGCGAGGAAAAGGGGGTTTCTGGAGGGACTGCACTAATTAATGGCAAAAGAGCATACTGCAGATATTGCATATCAAATTTTTTTTTTTTTAATTTCATCAACCCCACAGCCATCTGTGAATGGGAGTCCAAGAAAACATAATTGGCCGTGTTCTCCGGGTGAGAGGGATGGTGTTACTCTCCTCTTTCAGTAACACCCACTGTGATGCAGGAAGAGCATCAGTTCTAAAAGTTGTGGTTGGCTGCCTTCAAGCATCTCTGAGAAAGCAAGCGATAGACTTCAACCTCCCTAGTTGGTAGCTAATGTATGATGGGGTTGGTAGCTGGCGGATGGGTGGGAATTAGCCGAGACTAATAATATTTGAGATGTTATTGAGGTGAGAATTTTGGTGAGACCTGGCAACCTTGGTTATAATTTCAACCACATCTCTGTGCACAAATAGATGAAAAAACACCAAAAATACCAATACATTTACAAGGCATATGTGGTTGCAAGGCATATGTGGTACATTTGCAAGGCGATTGTAATTACACATCACCACTTGTCCACACATGATGTAACAGAAAATTGTTGAAAAGTTCAACCAGGTGTTGGGAGATAAAATGGTTGCTGAAATGGATAAATGAAAAATGAATGAATGATATGTTATGCCTACCAAAGTACCAACAAGAATTAGCCAACAGATTACATCTGCTTCGCCTTTAGCCCAACCACAAAAATCAATGTGACTTCTTGTTCACATGGCCTCTTTGTGACTGAGTGACATTGAGTGAAAGTGGTAAAGCTAGTCACCATAAATAGTTAATTAGCCAGTCACCACAGATGGCAGTTAAATACAGTAAAGCTACTTTAAAACCAAATGCACTGCTGCTGCAGGGTGGGAGTACAATGCTGTGCTGATTGGTGTAGTGTAGCTAGTTTTTCAACTAGCCAGAAGAGAGGAAGTAGAGGTGTACACCTACCACATAGCTTCTTCATGAATTGCTTTTGAAGTTGTTTGGGATCTTTCACAAGCTTGTGTTCGACTGTGACTCTTACTCAGTCACTAGCTGACAGTAGTTTTAGCACTGCAAGACTGCAACAGCAATGGGATTTGAAAACATCACAGACTCGTCATAATACCAACACTTCAATGTCACTGCTGGGTTCAGCATAGTCAGCCAACCATAAATATTTAGCCAAAAGTGTTTTGAGGCAAAAAAGAACCTAGTAAAAAATCTAGGAGCTTTTTGTTGAAACATTAGTTCCCGTTGTGCAGTTGATATGACCTTTCAACTCACATCACAGTTGCTGGTTGATTGTACAGCTGTACAATCAATTTGTTCTGACTGCTTTCTGCTTGCACAAGCCTATGTTCCCAACAACCAATCACTGATCACCATTGTTCCCAACAACCAATCACTGATCACCATTGTTCCTCACAACCAATCACCAATCACTTTCCTTTTGCATGTATCACGTTTTCATATGCAAGTGATCATGACCATTCAACGAATATGCAAATTAAGTTATGTCATTGGTCATTAACTACATTAGCTTATGTCACCTTATGTGGCGACTTCAGTGACTATTTGAGCACGCTTTAGCTACTTTCATCTGAGATAAGTTGATGACACCAGTCAGAAACTAATATCAATGAAGGAATTCTCATTATAGATTCTCATTATAAATCAAATAGAACTCATTATAACATTTATTTGATCTTAATTTTACTTATTTGTTATTAGTTATTGGGTTGACTGTATTTACAATTCTCTTGATTTTCATATACACCCATACTGCAATAAAGTAACAATAAAGTATATCTCTACATTGTCTATTTGAAGAGACTATGTTTATCTTAATAGCTGAGACCAAGCAACATGTGGCCATGATCGTAATTTCTTTCCTGAGATATGTAAGATTTCTATAATAGTTCCATGTCATAGGTAAAATCTCAGGTTTTCCAGAATTACTGGCTTGTGTGTCATCAGTGAATGAAGTATGTGATACTTCATGTGTATATGTTGTAAACAGGGATGAAGAAAGAAGGCTTGAGTTGCAGAGTTGACGCTTGGATTACCAGACATTAAATTCTTTAATTGGATCACCTCTGGCTCATCACAGTATAAATAGAAGAGTTCAGGTAAAGAAAAACATCACGCTCACCCTGCATGAACCACATAGTTTTACATCAAGCTACCAGAAGTTTCAGGTGAGTATTAGTGATTATATTCTTTTCTAAATTCGCTGGCTAATTTCAGGGATCATTTGCCCATATGATATGTTCTGTACTTGATCCTGGGCCTGATCTGAATTACGTCAAATATCTTCTGTGATATTGTTATCTAATACATGTATAAACAGTATCTGCTGAACTGCTTCATATTTATGAGTATTTTTCATAATGAAACACCTATCGATCTGTAACAATCCTAAACATTAATGCGTTAGATTAGATGGGGAGTATTTGATGCTGAGTATATTGGAGTATGAGCGATCAAACTATTTTGCAATAAAATGCATTAATAAGAAAATAGTAGCTATACAAATTTACACTACTTTTTCATAGGTTTTTCTTTATTTCTTTTTGCTTTCTACATTGTAAAACATTACTGAATACATCAAAACTAGGAAGCAACACGTATGGCATATACTGAATTATGTGGTAAATGTAAAAAAGTGTAACAAAAAACCCCCAAAAAACAAAACATGTTTCATATTTTCGATTCTTCAAAGTAGCCACCATTTCCCGTAATAATGCAATCGGCATTATCTTAACCAGCTTCATGAAGTCGTCACCTGGAATGCTTTTCAGTGAACACGTGTGCCTTGTT